>JANEYF010004229.1:0-107500 GCA_029963845.1 Rhamnusium bicolor
ACTCTTAAAATCCTTAGTACAAAGAACTTAACTTGTCAGTATTCTCACGTTCAAGTGAAGAACGATAACGTAAACACTTCTTATCGATGTTTATATAATAATAATTGACTGTATTTCTATTCAAAATATATTAGTTTTTGTAACAAAAAATATATTGGTTTGCCAACAACATCACCTTGAGTTGATGGTCGAGGAGGACGATGTCAGGCTTGTTGGCTTGGATTAGCCTGACAGTCGGGAACGAGTAGTTCCAGTAAATCCGGCATTTCTCGTTCTCGACAACGGACTCAATATCTCCGGGGACGTAAGGCAGCAATGGTCTCTGGTCTACCCCGTACGAGTGTCTTAGATGGTAGTATAGCACTCGTAAAGCCGCGTTATGTCGGTGGATGTAGGCCGGGGAAATCGCGTATACGGGGCATGCAGATAGTAAGTGCATGAGCGATTCCGGCGCCTGATGGCAGGTCCTGCAGTTGATATCAGGAACCTCTACACGCCACACGCGGCTACGGTAGACCAAGGTGTTGATAACACCATCTTGGCATAATGAATCCCTCGGTCTCTGACTTAAGCCCGGCCGACCTTAGAAAGGCGAATGTCAGCCTGGTCGATAAACCCAGCGTTTCTATGTTCTTATTGAAGACACCATACTGGGGTTATCGACGTGCTGCCGAAACAGATTTTCCTGTTCGGCAGCTCTAATTCGGGCTTTCAGACGATTTGGCTGAAGTTCGGTGATTGACTCAACATCAGCACCTCGCCGGCCTCCTCGCCTGATGTCAAATGCGAGACCGAGTTCATCTGCGGCTCTTTTTGCTGCCTTGAACAATCCTGCTCCCACTCCTACAGTTTCGTGATGTTTTACGAACCGCAAGAGGGGATTTGAGCTCCTGAGGATGTTACATGCCATACTCAGTACTACTCTGCCATGCGTACACTCCATTATTATTATTATTATTATCAAAGAAAAGAACTGATGCCGAACAATCCTCCCGTGAACTCCGTCACCTCATGTAGTGAGACTGTAGTTAATGCGCCGGCGCATTAACTACAGTCACTCCTCATACAGGTTAGTGACTGTAGATATCAGAATCGTTTGCCCTAAGCAGACGGAGATAACCCAGAATGATCGGCTTCAAAGAATTTTTGAAGACGAGACATGGTAACACAGTTTTCTATCATGTGTTTAGTAGTAAACACAACATGTCACTATCTAACGTGCTCTTGGTTACTGCAGATAGCAATTTCCATACAGATTTTGCTTCCAGATTTGGAGGTTGTCGAACTTATGTAGTGTATTTTATGTTTTTTTTTTAATATACCTTGAAAAGTTACAGTTATAAAAGTCAAAGTTTTATTAGGTTGTTCAAAATTTGTTAATATCACATTTGGAATTCCGAACTGAAGAAAGTCCGGATGTGCAACCTTATGTTTATGAAAGGAATTTGACCACTGTTGTTGTTCCCCTTGAAAAAATGTTGCAGAAAGTGAAAGATGATTATTTACAGGTAAAATTATATTGTTCTTATGCTGTCATTTCATAAATAATATTTATTTAGATATTGGAATATTATACAAGAACTCTAATAAAATATAAGGTTATCCAGGGAAATTGTGGGAATTTAACAAAAGGAAAAATATTCCTTACTATGAAGGAATTTCAGCAAAAACCTCGAAACAATGGGTGAGTAACACTTTTAAATTCCTTCAAAAATTTTTAATGTTCATACATAAGGCACATGTTTACAAACTCTTATTCTTAAAAATTAATTATATAGGGTGTTTCGAAAAGATTGGGACAGGTTTTTAACCTTAAAAGTGAGGGTGTAACTTTTTATTTTCAAAATATAGTTACAGTTAAAAAAAATTTTTATTCATTTTTTATCTCTATTTCAGCGACTATGACACATATCCACTTCAAATTTGATAAGATTATGTTTTAGAGGTCAATGATTACAATGGTGGTATTGTCCATGTCACAATTTATAGAAGGCGCTAATTTCAATACTTTGACACTTTATACCATAACTTTTTTGAGATTAGGTTTTTGACATTTTCCTTCATTATGTTTGAGGCGTTATTTAATATTCTACAAAAAAGTGATATTTGTTGAAAAGTGATATAATGCACTCTTTTTGAGAACCACGCGATTTACAACAACTGCCCTCCACACCAGTTATCAAAAGTTAATTGTACCTAAAAAGCGTTTTTTTCCTCGCAGGTATATGCCAAGTACGATTTTTTTTAAATATTTGTATTTGCGAATTACTGTATTGAGTAACATAAAATAAACAATAAAAACTTTTATTCTATTAGTAGTAGCAAGTTAATAACGATGAAGTGTTGCATTGTAATTATTTTTTTTTTTTTTTTTTTTTTTTTTTTTTTTTTTTTTTTTTTTTTTTTTTTTTTTTTTTTTTTTTTTTTTTTTTTTTTTTTTTTTTTTTTTTTTTTTTTTTTTTTTTTTTTTTTTTTTTTTTTTTTTTTTTTTTTTTTTTTTTTTTTTTTTTTTTTTTTTTTTTTTTTTTTTTTTTTTTTTTATATATATATATATATATATATATATATATATATATATATATATATATATATATATATATATATATATATATATATATATATATATATATATATATATATATATTATATATATATATATATATATATATATATATATATATATATATATATATATATATATATATATATATATATATATATATATATATATACAGGGGTGAGTCACCAAGGGCGCCTCGGTCGATATCTCCATTAATATTTACTATACAGAAAAAAGTTTCAAATAAAAGTTGTAGGAGGCCAAGAGTACCATATTCTAAAATTATTTCTAATCATACAGGGTGTTTGATTTTAGAGTGGCATACCAAAAGTATGTTTTTTTAAATGGAACACCCTATATATTTTTGCAAATTCTTATTCTTCCTTTAATTGCCTTTTCGAGTGTATCTTGTTTTTGAAATTCTGTTGCGGCGTTGTCGAATTATTCAACTTTTTCCAAAAAAATTGTCACTTGCAGACCTCACTAATAAATTCTGCATGAGCGGTATTTTCACAGATTAAGCAAACTTTTTTTGTCAAATGTTAAGCAATGCCATGGCCTAGCCTCCTGATATTTTAAAGTTGAAATTATTTGTACAGGGTGTTTATTACGATGATACAAAAAATGGCTAACTTTAATCTATCATAACTTCATTTTTTTAAATGGAACACCCCGTATATTTTTACATATTTCGATAGAGTTTTCGTCGCTCTATAATTTTTATTAACCTATAGTTATACCTAAAACCAACGATTTCCAGTAAAACTGCATTCTAATAAAAACATCAGGTAATTTCTAGAAATTCGGATATCATAGGAGGCATTGGCACGTGTTCTTTTGTATCTCGTTCATAAGATGTTCAATGTGTCCTCCATTTTCTTGCACGCACAATCTTAGACGACTCAAAAAAGACTGGCTAACATTTCTTAATTTCTGAACATTAATTTCTTGAAATGCAGCTCTAATTCTCTCCTTCATATCTTCAGCTGTAGTTAGAGCAGTTCTATAAACGGTCTCTTTTATATAACCCCACATAAAATAATCTAACTAAGTTAGGTCAGGTGACCTAGGTGGCCAACAAATTCGCCCACCTCTACCAATCCACTTATCTGGATATTCATTATTCAAATAGTTACGTACTTGCGCACTATACGGGGCTGCAGCCAAAACCTTCGTATTGTAGCTAATGGTAAATTTTCCAACAAATCTGGTAGACTATTTCTTAAAAGTGTAGATATGTTTCTCCATTTATTCTTGCCTTCAAAAAAATTTGGCCCAATTACATATCCTCCTATAATTCCACCCCAAACGTTTAATGACCACCTATGTTGATAGTCAATACTCCGTCTGAAATGGGGATTTTCTGTAGAATAATAGTGCAGATTGTGCCTATTAACATTTCTGTTTTTAGCCTCGTCGGAAAACAACACGTAGTCGAAAAAATCCGATTGTTATCGCACTTTCTGAATTGCCCATTCACAAAATTCTCGTCTCTTAATAAAATCATTAGCTTCTTGTTCTTGCAATAATTGGATATGATAAGGGTGAAACTTATTTTCTTTTATAATCCTTGCAATACTGGACTGACTAATATCCAATTCCCTACTTAAAAATCTTGAACTTACATGTGGATTTTCTACGAGGCTTAGCACAACATATAATGTGTTTTCTTCATTTACAACTGGTTTAATTCGCTTGGCTTCTTAAACATAACTTTTCCGCTTTCATCGAATTTAGTTTTTAATTTTGTAAAAGCGCGACAATTCGGATGTCTTTGGTCTGGATATTTTTGACCATACAATCTAGAGGCCAACAAACAATTGCCATAACTCTCCCCGATACAGTAAATCATATTAATTCTTTCTTGCTTAGAAAAATTCATTTTAAATACTTATTTAAGTAGAAATTAACGTAACAATAAAGTGCAAATTAAACGCGTTTCAAATTTGTTCCAAACAAATGTCAGTGATAAATGCCATCTAGATATTTGGAAAATTCACACAGTTCAAGTATTTAAATGTAGAATAATAATACAACTTTCTTTTCATTCATAAAAGATGAAACTTACATTATCTGAAACAATAATGCCCATAGTTGTTTCTTGCAAAAACTAAAAAAAAACATGTGCCAATGCCTCCTATGATATCCGAATTTCTAGAAATTACCTGATGTTTTTATTAGAATGCAGTTTCACTGGAAATCGTTGGTAAAAAAATATATATATATATATATATATATATATATATATATATATATATATATATATATATATATATATATATATATATATATATATATATATATATATATATATATATATATATATATATATATATATAAAATCTATGAAATAGAGACAAAAAATGAATAACAAATTTTGAATTTAACACCCTGTATCTTGAAAGCGAAAAAAAGTTAGATCCCCATTTTTTATGTTGCAAGGGTAAGGATGCTTGCCTCTCACCCTGGAGTTCTGGGTACCCTCTGGTTGAGGAGTTGGGATTTTTTCTAAAGCAGAAATTAATCCTAGCATAATCGGATATTGGATACTTATCGGTTGTTATTAAATATGTAGCTCCCACACTTTGCACAAGGTACCTTATCCCACAAGGGGTTTTATTACCTGTGGTGTTTAATAGTAATAATAATAATGCTTAATAAAAAAACATTTTGTGTTATATGTGTTTTTACTTTAATTGGTAATAATTTAGTGATAATTAATGCTAATATATGTAATTGTTTTTAGCTCTTCTAATTATGCTGAAATTATGAAAAGCTTAAATATTTGTGTTACACTGTATCATGCATTCGAACTGCTAGTAAGGCACGGATTAAGAAGTTTTTTGTCATTTTTTGATGGTAAGTATTTAAATGATATTTATTAAATAGAAATATGTATCAAGTAAATTGTTTTAGAACACATCGATAAACCACTTCTGAGAGGTAATACTCGTCTTATAGAAATAATGAATGAAATTAGAGAATATTTGGGACCAGAACCTAATATTGAACAATTACCTGATGGGTCATATCCAAAAGTACGTAAATAAATAAATATTTTTATTTATTCCTTCAGCTAATTATAAATTGGGTATACCTAATTCATAATATTGCAATGAAATAATAAGTAAGTAAATACTATGAAATAATTAATTTATACATACTTATATTTGATATAGGTGTACTTAACTAATACATTTATACAAAACATGGTTCATATAAATATAAAAAATAAATAAATGTAATCGATTTTAAAATACTTATACAGAAAGTATGCCATAATAAGTATAGAATACAAAACAATGTCACATCACAGTATTTACAGAAAATTATATTATTCTAAGGTATAAAAACAAACAAGTTGATACAAGACAGCATTGGAATTTTAAGCTTTTTTATATTATTGTGGTGTTTAATATTCAGTGGTAGTTTGTTATTAAAAAATAGTTGCCAGCACAGAGGAGCGACTTTTTGTATAATGAAAGATTATATTTAGATAAGATATCTTCATTAATAATAATGAATGATCAAATGACTTACTAGTAAGGAAATTTGATCCAAATTGTACGAACCATTCTGTCTGAAATTATTATACTTGTAGTAATACCATCCCTGTGTCAGATTCGTAAAACTGTTTAAAGAATAAAATTTTAGTAGTATGACCCTGTCTCCCATATATCATTCAAGTGATGTCTTGCAGTGCCAGCTCACTGTAGTTTAAAGATCTAGATCGCCTAGGGCGGAAATTAGGAAACAATAAATGCCTACAGGGAGGGTATGTAATAATTTCGCACAGGATATAATTTCCTTACAAGTAATTTGATCATTCAATTATACTTCACAGTCCTGTCTTTCATTATTACACTTGTAGATGTTGAGAGGCCATTAGGCGTTCTAGAATGGGTAGAACTTTATATAAACCCCATGAAATCACAACAATTTGTGATGATAGGTTCTTTAGTTCCCATTTTAGTTTTTCAATTTTCGTTTAAGCTTATATTGTGCCTTCCTTTTCTAACTAGATTGTCCCAATATCATTTCACTACACGCACAAAAGCTCGGTATACCTACACTAATTCACTGTTAACGAGCCAGTACAATGACAGTGAGCTGGCGCTGTAAGACATCGCTTGAGTGACAAATGAGAGGCAGGGGCGTACTACTAAAATTTTATTATTTAAACTGTTGTTCGAATCGGGCACAGGAACGGTACTACTACAAGTGTAATAATGAAGGACAGGACTGTGAAGTATAATAACTCTTTATTTAAATAGTAATCCTAATGTGCAATACATATATAATAAAATGTATGATAATTGTTATAGTATAGTAAATGAATAAAATACAATAATTTATGATCTGTCTGGGTAATAATTCTTTTTTATTCTAACCAAATAAATCAACACAGATAATATTTATTCTGATTTGATATAGTCCATAAGTAATCTTTTAAATTTACCAAATGTATTAGTAATATTTACACTAAGGGGTAGTTTATTGTAATCATTCAATCCTTTATAAAAAAAAATGAGTTCATTGTGTGGGAAAGATTACATCTAATCAAATGAAAGTTATTGATACTTCTTGTCCATACAAGAAGTCTCAATAACTTTCATCATGGTCATGAATTTGTGAATTAAATACGATAAATTCATTAAGCAAGAATGTTAAAGATTGTCTAAAAGTTTGAATATAAATATCATTGTCATGTAGTAAAATCTTAAGGAAACAGAAGACATTGTAACATGTCAAGCAATCAAGTAATGTTAGTAGCAATTACATTTAAAAATAATTTATCGGATAAAATTGAAATATATACAAGTGTGTGATTTAAAATAAAAAAAGTTACTAGTTTTTCCGGTTAAACCGGAAGAGTATTTTTGGGTCTGGTTGGGTCAAAAAATGTATTTTTATGCCAAATATCCTGCACCTAATTTAAAATTTTTATCTTGAAAAATAAAGGAAAAAATGGTATACCTGGTCTCGTAGTCAACCGGTATAATGTTTCAGATTTCTACATTGAGATGTATTCGAGGAAGTCGTATTGCAACAAAGACCAGCCACACACAGACATACAGATTGATAGATGGAATGCCAATTCGTATAAATTTTCTATTTTCGGGTCCCAAAACATCCATTTTTATAATAACTTCTATCGATAGATTAAAAAGTAAAATGTGATGAAACTTAATTTCTATTTATCATCTCTGACAAGTAGTAGTAGTAAGTTAGGTAATATTTACTTCTTACATTGGGTTGCCTATCAATGTTTTTAGTTTTGCTCATTCCCTGCTGTGTTTATTATTCTACATTGTAATAATGCAGCATCCGACGAGTTACGATTTGGCACTAGGTCCTACTATGCTCAAACTTTATTGTAGAGTCATTAATGTAATATTTATGTTTTATTCAGATTCCGGAAACTACAAAATTTGGACATCCCAAGTTTTATAAATTGCGTGACATTCTGCTATCACATTTTTCAGAAGCAGGTGAATCCAGTAGAGTAATAGTATTTTTTGAATATAGAAACTCTGTAATGGAAGCATACGCATTACTTTTTCAATCTAGACCAATATTAAAGCCGAGGATTTTTCTTGGACAAGGACATGGAGTTACTCAACGTCTTCAATTAAACGTAAGTAATAATAATAGGATTTTTATTTTCGTAGATTTTAAAAAAGTGCAGAATATGGTCATCAATGATTCTTAGAAAAATAGCCTCAGTATCAATTCGCTACTGCACATAAATAAGGGGATATGTGCTAAACTAGTAAATGAGACACATCCCCTTATTCATGCGCAGTAGCGAATTGTAAGTGAAAATCGAAAATTAAATATTTCACATGAAAATTTAAGTCATAAAAAAATATAAGAACAATTATAGTAATTAAATATAATTAAAAATGTACAGTTGAAATCAGTTGCTTTCAAATGACCTGTGGCCTGTTTCTCATGAACATTTGCCCTAATATCCTCGACGTGGCATTATTGTAACATTAATGCGTCGGCTGAGCTCAACTTTTTAATAAACAGATAAAAACAACTGATAAAGGAGGATATTGGGGTAAGTATCATGAGAAATAGGCCGCAGGTAATCTCAAATCGACTGATTTCAACTGTACCTACGTACGTAGATCTGACTTAACATACTCATATTGCGATATAAAAGTTAAGCAATGGTAGTCGCAATTAGTAATTTGTATGGTAACCTAAGTGTAACTCGGTGACCTTCTCCCATCTTCTGGCGGCTTGTATATCAACGTATACGCAGAAGCTATGCATTCTAAGGCGAAGGCTATTTAAGTGATACTTCATCTTTTGGAGGGGCTGTAGAGCAGTCAGTCTATTAAATGTTAGGCAAGTAAAGAATCCCTACTCTTTGATAGAGAAGAGGTTGGCAAAATTTCCAGGTTGGGGGTAACTCGTCTCCCGACGTTGATGATTGGCCTTGATTGCGGAAATAGGCCAACTTTAAATAAATGAAAAAAAAAAGGACCTTCCTAACTAATAACTTTTTTTATTTTAGTCCTACAAAATATTGAAAGTATATGAAATCTAGTATCTAGTATAAGGTATAATTGTCAAGGCCACAGGCATTGACTACTGAGGTGTCATAAAGTATTATAAAAAGGATTTATATGTATAATTTGTTAACAAAGGTGCATCCAAATCTACAGTGATCGGCAAAAAGAAATGACTACTCTCGGGCAACAATAGAACAACTACAGCAAATGCTAGTCTACGGACTGCTACTGAGTTGTGATGTGATAAAAACACAGTTGGTGACTAGCACATCTGCAATTATTATCAACAAACAATGCTTTTTTATATAATGCTTTTACCACAATGAGTAACATTTAGCTCTTTATTGAACATTGTTGTGCAATATTGAATTAATTTGTATTATGTGAGTAATAGTTTATATTCATTCAAAATACCTCTAAGTTCTGTTGCTAGAGTGATAGCTCTTATTGATGATGGTTATAGTATGGGTGTACACTGCTTGACCTCTCCGTATTGCAGTTACCACCGCTTACGATGTTTTCGTTAGACGGGCGCCTTGAGATTCACCAATTATTGAGAAAAAGCCCGGATTAGATTGGAATAATGGTACACCTAATAAAATGTATATAATTTAGTTATTCCCAAAAAGTCATGTTTTTGCCAGATAGTGGATACAGGTCCCTAAAAAATCATGATTAGTTTTTGATATATTAAAAAAAAAAAACGAAATTTTGAAAATTCGTTTTTTTTTTCATTTCAACCTTGTTTCAGGAGATAATGAAAACTGAAGAACACTTTCACATGATAACTTTTTGCCTTCTATCGAATGAGATAATCAGTTTTTTATGTAACGTTTCATCTCTACAGAACTATCATCAGCTTCATTTTTTATACAGCCCTGGATATTTTATTATATTTTTTTGCATGTTAATAAACTAGGTGGATTTCACATGGTCTAATGACGCTTAAAGTGTATGATAATTCAATTAACATAGAAACCTCAATAAAAAATTTAGATAAATTTTGAACGAATACATTGAAGATTAATTTTTCGAAAAAAAACATTTGAATCTGATTCGGGCTGGGACAGTACAGTATTGGGGGTCATGGTGGCTTGCCAAAAAATGTAATAAAATGTCCAAGACCATATAAAAAAAATGAAGTTAATGATAATCCTAGAGAGACAAAATATTACATACAAAAAATATTTGTCATTCGACAGATGGTAAAAAGTTACCACGTGAAAGTGTTCTTTTTTCCAATATCTCCTTAAACAATGCAGAAATGAAACAAAAATGGATTTTCAAAATTTCGTTTTTTTTTCCAAATATTTCAAAAACTAATCTTGTTAGCCTTGATTTTTTTAGAAGCATAGTGTAGGTCCCTTGATTACGCAACTTGGCCCCTATTTAAACTACTTTGTATCTCTTACCGTTTCCGAGATCCCTGTAGTGAGAGAAGAGAATTTATAACAGTCTGCATATGAGGAGCTTTCATGTAAAAGTGAACAAATCCACTTGAGTTAATTCTATACAAACGAGATTTTCGGCTGTGGAATAGAACTTAATTTTTTTTTTCTTAAAAAAAAAAATGGAAAAAAGTATAAGGATTACTCCACCAAACTTGAACATTTTTGCCAAAGCATTACACGAGTTATTTGTACATCTGATATGGATTTGTTTGCATTTGCCTGAAATGCAAGGATTGATGAAACATGCAACACGTGTTTATCGTTGTCTAGGGATATCCACAAAAATCACATAACAGTTTGCTGCAATGGAACCTCATAAGGAAACATACCACAAACTTATTTACACTGCCAAATACAAGATGGCTCAATATCTAAAAGATACAAAATTTATTCAATGGCCCTGCTATAACTCGGGATTTATTCCCTTTTGCATGATTAATATTGTCGCGTGCATATCTGCTGCAAGGATTTGTTGCTTTTTGCTACAGTTGAAAAGCCCGCGATGAACAAAAAGGAATGACTCATGGATTTGTTACTCTGGTTGAAAACGAAAACCTGAACATTTTGTTTAACAAGGATTCTTTTATTTTTGGATAAAACTTGAACGTAATGTTAAAGAGATGATTTATTACTACCTGTTGCAATGCTCAGCTCGTTTTAAGGTAAAAACGGATTTGTTCACGTTTGCGTGAAAGTTCCTCATATATATATTATTCGAAAATGTGAAAAATTTAAATACATAATTCAGTGAAAACTTAATGATCTGGTATAATGACTGATCGTGGTTCAATCGCCATAGAAAATTGCTTCTGTGGTAATTGATCCAGAATTAAAGTGACTACGGGTGAAATTTAGGTTATGCAATCTCGTAATATGAGCCTGAAGCTATACTTTAAGACATGACTATTAACACTTAAATGAAGTTTAGCAAAACAGAATACGAATTTCATAAAGAAATTTTGATTGTTTAGTTACCCTTTTTTTTAAATTTTATTTTAAATTAATTTTTGATTGTGAAAATTTCAAAATGTTATAACTACAAAAATTCTATATTTTTTTAATGAAATTTTAAATCTATAGATGAAATTTCCTGGTTATGAAGAAAAAAATTACAAATTGTCTGAAAAATAACATTGGGGGGGCGTTTTTACACCTTTTTTTCTCAAGTTTTAATCGAGTTCTTTCTTTGCAACACTTCTTCATGTAAGTTTTGATAGGCAAGTCTTAAAATATCACTTGGGTTTCATGTTTCAATTTTGAGACAGTATAACCTAAACTTTACCAGCTGCCACTGAATCAAAGTTAAACCGTTGTGATATAGCTCTCCCTAAAGATTTCACTGTAGACCTTTTGTTGTTTTCCCTGTAGGAGTTGTGTATGTAACATCAAAAGTAACCTCAAAAATATACATTGTTAGCTTAATACTCAATTTATGTTTTCAAAAGTAAAACAAAAAAAAAAAAAATAATGGTAATGGTAAATCGCAGCCACATCATTTAATTGATATAAAACATTACCTTTTCAATAAAAGATATACATGCCCAAAATTAGGATTTCAATCTTTTCTGCTTTACAGGTAGTTAAATCATTTCGAGAAGGTGAGTGCAATGTTTTGTTATCAACATGTATTGCAGAAGAGGGTTTAGATGTAGGAGATGTTGACCTTATTGTATGTTTTGATATATCAAATAAGTCGCCGATACGAATGGTTCAAAGAATGGGTCGAACTGGAAGAAAAAAAAGGTAGTATTATTGTTCTTGTCACTGAAGGAAAAGAACAGCAAATATTAAAGGATTGCTTAATACATAAAAACAATATTGCATATCACGTACTTTCATCTAAAGAGTTAGCTAAAGGATTGAATTATTGTAGTCCTAGATTGGTACCCATACAAATAATGCCTAAATGCGAGAAGATTTATATTACAGTTAAAAAGCCTCAATTGACCAAAAATTGTTCATTAAAGGTAAAAAATATTAGATGCAATTGTATGATATTGATATTATTAGTTTTAGAATATGTTTCGTAATATTTCTAGTAGTTCATCTGAACCAACTTTTTCACCTGATCTGGAAATTGTTGATATTCAAGAGAAAATTTTTAATTCTGAACCCCTTTGGAATAAAGGTATATGTGTTTTTCATATTACTTTCATATAGCTCAATGCATACTTTTTTTTTTTTAGAAAGTCCATTAGTTGAAGAGTTTGTAATTTCAGATATTTTTCATAAACGTATTGAGAAGCAGAGAAGCTTGCAACCAATTCACAGAATCAAACATACTGAAAGTTCTAAAATATTAGTTGACCTCTTGCAACTCGTAGATTGTAAAAGATTTAACATTCCAGTATCTCAGATAGGTAAGTAATGTTAAATAAGAACTTATTAACTAATACAATGAGCGTCAAAAAACATTGATCATTTTCAATAATAAAAACGTATACACTTCACTTACAGAATCAGTAATAATTTCTTTTTAAATAGTAAACTTTGAAGTTGTCTCAATATTTTCACAGTTTGAACAAATGGAATGCTGGCATTTGCAGCAACGTATTTTTTTATGGGCAATGTTTTGTAAAATTTAATTCAATTATCGAAGCAACGTAGATTTTTCTCCTCACAGGAGATAAATGAGTATTGGTTTCAACAAGATGGTGCTATCCAAGAATTAGTCTGCATGTCTTAAGACAATCGTTCCCAAATAAACTGATTTGGTGTTTTGGACACCTTCATTGACCCTCGAGATCTCCGGATGTCACCCCTTCAGACTTTTTCCTTGGGGATGCTAGGATTAAGTTCTGGTTTTAAAAAAAAATCTTAGCTCCTCGACCGGGGATCAAATCTGGGACTCCAGAGTGAGAGGCAAGTTTTCTTACCACTAGACCATGAAGCCACGAGAGTAGAATATTTAAAAGAAAGCCTAGAAATATGGAGGGTTAGGTTAGGTTAGGTTTGTTGTGAGTGGGTCTCAATAGACCCTCCACTGCGGCCATCAGCAGGCCTATTGTGGCTCACGCCTAATTATATTTCACCCAATAAGTTCAGTCTCTTAATGAAACTGATAACTTTATTGGGTGAGAATGTGTCCAGATCCTCTGGCAGCAGTTGCCCTTTGCCAAATATTGAGAATCGGATCCTCTCCACAGTGGGACAGGTGCATAAGATGTGGTCTGCCTTCTCATCATCCTCCAGGCATAGACGGCACTCGGCGTTTTCCGCTAGGCCGAGTTTATGCAGATGATAGTTTAGTTGGCAGTGCCCGGTATATAGGCCTGTTAGAGTTTTCAGGTTTACCCTGTTTAACTCTAAAAGTTTCTTAGCTCTTGATTTCAAAGGGTATTTTATAAACGCCTTCGAATGAACTAATCCTGGTAACTCTTGCCAATACTGGAGAGTTTGCCTTTCAGCCCAGGTTGAGATAGCCATCTTGGCAGTACTTGAGGATATGCCAAGTATTGGTTCTGGTCCGATGAATCGTGATCCCGCTCCTTCTCTAGCTAAGGAGTCCGTTATTTCGTTACCTTCCATACCAGAGTGGCCGGGTATCCAGACCAGAGTCACTTTGTTGTTCTTGCCCAAATGATTTAGAGCTTTCTGACAGTTCCATACCGTTTTGGAGTTACACCGGTAGGAGCCAAGAGCTTTTATAGCTGCTTGGCTATCTGAGAAAATTTTTATGGATCTACGTGTAAGATGCATATATTCCAGCCTTTGTACACACAGTTCAATGGCATGAACCTCAGCCTGAAAAACAGTTGCATGAGTACCTAGGCTTGAGAATATCCTCACCCTTGGTCTGTAGCTATGTACTCCGGCTCCTGTTCCCTCGGGAGTTTTGGAGCCGTCTGTAAACCAACAACTGTCTGCCTTCAGTAGGTCGGCTTTATTCCGATCCCACTCCACTCTTTCTGGAGAAAGGATGTTGAAGGTCAGCTCGTAGTTGGTCATGGTAGGCATAGTATCCGAGGGCATTCCCAGGATGCTGTGATTCTCTATGTCATCCAACAACCTGTTCCATGATACTAGTCTGCGGCATATTAATGGCCGCTTGTTGCAGTCTGTAGGTTACCCACCTGGCCTCTCTCTCCAGATATATATGAAGAGGGGGTAAATCCAGGAGGATTTTCATTGCAGCTGACGGTGTGGTGCTAATTGCCCCCGTTACGGTCATGCATGCTAATCTCTGCAGTGCAGAGAGTTTGGATTTGGCCGTCCGTTGTAATCCTTTCGGCCACCAAACAATGGATCCGTATGTTATCATTGGTCTGATGACCGTGATATAGATCCAGTAAATTTGTTGGGGACCCATGCCCCAGGATTTGCCACAAATACGACGGCATGTCCATAGGGACAGCTTTGCTTTGTGGATTACCTTTTCCAGATGGGAGTTCCAATTAAGTGATTTATCCAGAGTGATTCCTAGATATTTCACCTCCTCCGCAAATGGAATAGTTTCACCCATTAAAGTGGGAGGTCTTAAGTCCTCCAGCTTCCTTTTCCGGGTGAATGGTACTATTACTGTTTTTTGAGGGTTTACAGACATCTGTTCCCTGTCACACCAGTTACTCACTGCATCCAGTGTTTCTTGAAGGGTATTTGATATTACTCCTTCAGAGTTTCCTCTGACCAGTATGACTAGATCATCTGCATATGCTAGAACCTCAACCTCCCACAGTGTGAGAATAGCCAGTAGGTCGTCCACAAGAAGTGGCCACAAAAGGGGGGAGAGAACCCCACCCCTGCGGGCACCCTCTCGTGGCTCTAAACCTAACTGTTTCTCCCTGTAGAGACGTTGTTATGGTTCTGTTTGATAGCATAGCACGAATACAGTCGCCTATAGTTGACTCAATTCCTCTGGCAGCCACTGTTGCATATAAGTAGTCGGGCAGAACATTATTAAATGCTCACTCAATGTCGAAAAAGCTCCTACCACAATTTCCTTCATTTGAAGGGATTGGGTGATCTTGTCGACTAGGTTATTGAGTGCTAGTTCTGTTGATTTTCCTGTCGATAGGCATACTGATAGATATTGAGGGGGTGATGGCTCAGGATGTTCCCCCTGACATATACGTCCATACTATAAGAGGAAGCAAAAAAGAGCTACAGAGATAAATGTGCTGCGAGATGCCTACACTGAATGGAGACAGATGCGAGATGTCTCAGTGGAGACACGAACTAGTGGCTGACAGGCAGGCAGTCGAAAATTCATTTCTTTACTTTTAGTTTCATATTTTGATTCATTTTCATGTAAAAAATATAATTAATAAATCATCACCTTCCAAAAACATGTACTCAACTTTTTGGAATTTTTTTTTTCGATTTACGGCTTTGTTTAAAAGAAAGAGCGAGCGTAAAGGTAAAAAATGTAATGTTTCTATTAAATTCCTCTATTGAATTATTCCGATTTTTTCTCTCGTAAAACCCAATGCAATCTTAGATTTCCGTGAATTTAAAAAAATATATAATTCGTACAAAATTTCTTATGTATTTTATATAAAAAAATTGCTTATGTTCTCTTCTACATGATGGTGTGATAATTTCAATTTTTGATCATAGTGCCGTTTTGCCCGTCCTAATTTTGTATTAATTTTGGATTTAGATTTGTTAAAATATGAGCTTTCAATTATTGTAGGTTTTATTTTGACACCAGTTCCCTCACAGAATAGCCGTACAGGCTCTCTACTATAAGTGTATTTGGAAAAAGCTGTGGTGTTGATTTCAGTAAACACAAATGGTCCAAACGTCACACAGTAATATTTTTAGTTAGAAAAACAGCGACAGTGATTTTTTCCACTGAATTTGTGCAAAAGCGGGTTGGATAATTATTGTCGCCACGTCATGCGTCAGCCAGCAACATTAGGACGCGTCGGAAGACATTAATACAGAGTTAAAATACTGCTTAGGAAAACGTCGTTTTTTTTCCTCCTTTATAGGGTGTGTTGTATGCCCCCCAAACAAAATCCCAAAATTTTAATTTTGTTAGATATTAAAACAAAATTTTCATTTGGGCTGCATTAAAACAACCATGCATTATGCTTTCCTAATTTATTAAGAGTGAACAAAATAAATTGCAAAGAAAAGCACTAATGCACTCCCAGATTGAAGGAAAACATGATTTTGGATTAATTTTAATAAACAGAATTAGTCTATTTTGTTGTATTTTCAGGTAGTGCTTCTCAGTTAACACAAAACAGGAATTTAAAACAGAGTGACATAAGAAATATGTTTTTGAAATCACAGAGTTCTAATAATGTAGTGCCAAATCAAGGTATGTCATACTATGATTCTGATTTAAACTAAATTCAAAATTCCTTACCCTTTCAAGAAGTTGTAGCACTGAATTGGGATCAAAATTTAAAGTGGGTCATATCAGTCATCTGTGACCACTTCATTATACAGGGTGAGTCAGTTTTTTTGTAGACAAACTTTAACAGGAGATAGAACACATGTTTTGAAAAAGAAAAGTTCCTATAAACATATTATGTCGTAGAACGCTTCGTTTCCGAGATACAGGGTGTTGAATATAATCTTTTTTTCTCGAATTTTCATTATAACTTATAAACGAATGCTTAGATTTTTTCCATGTTTGGGGGATAATGCCTATTAATTAAGGGGCATAAAACAAGCGATAAGAATGTTCAAAAACTTGCACAGTGGCGGAGTGGAGGGGGTGCTCAACCCCTTTTTTAAACAGAACTTCTACACCAATGACTATTTTTTTTAAAAAAACTTATTTTCGTTATCTACATACAGTTTAACAAAAATAATGCCCCTTCTTCTGTATCGAAATTCCTGTGCATTTCCGAGTTATTTTGATTTTTAGTGTATGATGTGGTACTAAATTAAGTAATTCATTTATTATCAATTATCGGCTAAATATTTAATTCTTTCAACGAAACCTACCTAAATATGGTTTGTTAAGAATTCTAAAAAGCTGAAATCTCTTATTCTTTATCTCTTTCCAATGTAGTCAAAATAAATATTTGTTATATCAAGCCATACTCAAATACAATACATACAAATACATACTTAAAAAAATTCGAGAAAAAAAAATTATATTCAATACCCTGTATCTCGGAAATGAAGCGTTCTACAACATATGTTTATAGGAACTTTTCTTTTTAAAAACATGTGTTCTATCTCCTGTTAAAGTTTGTCTACAAAAAACTGACTCACCCTGAATAAATTACTTAATTTAGTACCACATCAAACACTAAAAATCAAAATAATTCGGAAACGCACAGGAATTTCGAAAGAGAAGAAGGGACATTATTTTTGTTAAACTGTATGTAGATAACGAAAATAACAGAAAATAGTCATTGGTGTAGAAGTTCTGTTTAAGAAAGGGGTTGAGCACCCCCTCCACTCCGCCACTGTGCAAGTTTTTGAACATTCTTATCGCTTGTTTTATGCCCTTTAATTAATAGGCATTATCCCCCAAACATGGAAAAAATCTAAGCATTCGTTTATAAGTTATAATGAAAATTCGAGAAAAAAAAATTATATTCAACACGAATATATCTCGGAAACGAAGCGTTCTACGACATATGTTTATAGGAACTTTTCTTTTTAAAAACATGTGTTCTATCTGCTGTTAAAGTTTGTCTACAAAAAACTGACTCACCCTGTATTGCAGGCAGTAGAGATTTTTGCCCTACAAAAGTTGAGGTAGTAACGATTTCGATATATGTTGGTTAGGTCGGGACCCTGATGAAAAATTCAAGTTTTCGATCTTGAAGGGGAGGGGGGCGCCATCTTGAGTGAAAGTTACAAAAAAATTGATTATTTCAAAATAACTGCAACGGTTGATTCAACGACAAAATTAAAGAAGACAAAATTCCTTAAATTTTTTGAATGTAATTTTTTTTTTTTGTAAGTCATATGTAACGAGTTACAGTGGCGGAAAGATCAACAATTTTCAAAAAATCGTCAAACCATTTTTTTAATTTTTTTCTGAGTATTCATTACATAATTATAATGACTTTGTTAATTCAAAGTAAACTTTTTCACACCACCATGAGTTAGAGTAGATGGCGCGTTTTTTTTGTTATTGTGGTATCCACAGATGTTCCAGTTTCGCGATTATATTTTTTTCTCCTTTTCGACAGGGGGCGACTTCTACCGAAAAATCGGTAGGGTTAGCAACACTTGCCAGTTAGCCCGTTTATGTTAAACTAGGACGCGGGCGCGCGGTGTACAGCCGTGCGTCTCTATCTAAAGAAAGGAGAAAGGAATGCCCTTCAAAATGAAACTTGAAACATCCATACAATAATATTAATATTCTGTACTAATTTTCGCTACCGCGTCGGGCGCGGCGGTAAGAAAATTTATATGTAACAAGAAAAATCACTGTAATTTGAAATAGATTTTACCATATAATCTTATTGTTGGGTGGAAAAACGTTAAAAATAATATAGTGTAATTTGTTCTTATAAAATTTACCAACAAAAGTGGAATTTGACGATTTTCTGGAAAAGGTCCACATTTCCGCCACTGTTACTCATTACATATTAGACTTACAAAAAAATGTATATACAAAAAATGTAAGGAATTTTGTCGTCTTTAACATAGTTTTTGACATTTTTGTATTAACATTGGATTAACCGTTGCGGAATTATTTTGAAAAAAAAAACAATTTTATGCATTCATGATAGCGGCTCGCGCCTCCCCTCCTCCAGGGTCGAAAACTTGTAATTTTCATCACGGTCCCCATCTAAACAACATATATCAAAATGATTTCTACGCCACCTTTTGTAAGGCAAAGGCCGTTTTTGTGTCTACTGACTGGATTAATACTATTTCAGATAAAAAAACTACACCAACTAGAACCATTCAAGTAGAAGAAAATAATTTATTTGATTCAGAAGAATTATTGGAAGAAATATCTCATTATTTGTCTATACGAATGTCAATTGTTAATAAAAAATGCAAACATTGTCCAAGTAATATTGACTGTCATATGCATAATATTAGCTTACAGAATACAGCCCTTAATTGGAATCAAGTAGATAACACTGTTTTTGAAACAATTACAACAGAGGACTTGAATTTTTTTGCTGAATCCCTTACTCCAAATTCCAAGAAAATCTGCAATGAATTTGAATTTAATGACCTTGATATATTTGAAAACATGGACATCACAAAACTGGAAATAATTAGTAAAAATAACATAAGTAAAAGTAATACAAGTGATATAAACTCTAAACAGTTGAAAGAACATATTTATGATGATGTAAATACAGATATATCATTTGGTGAAAAATCTGTTGCCTATCAAGCACCAAAGAATTTAGACTTGATCTTGAGTAAATATAGCATATCAGGTATAGATATTCCAGACATTTCAGAGGCAAAAGATGAGAAAAAAGTATTTCAGTGATACCAACCAAAATTGTAACATATTAAATAATTCTGTTCAAGTAAATGATGCAGATAAATCAAATGATTATGAAGTACTGGAATTTTTTAAATGTATAAACTTAGCAGAATTATTTTATTGCAAAAACGTAATTGATGATTCCCAGGAAACCGTTATTTATTCACCTGACATTTTTGAAAATACGATTTTGAAAGAAAAGAAATCGGTATCAGCCGAATATAAAAATGAGTTCTCTCCTGTATTATGCACATTTGAAAGAGTGAGAAATGTAAAAAAATGTCAAAAAAATATATTTAAAGAATCGCCTACCATAAAAAACACTTGCAAAGAAAGAGAAATAAGTGTTCTGAAGCCCAAATCTCCATTCACGAGGCCAAATTTACAAAAGTTAAACTTATACAACCGAATAGAAATGAGCAATGAAGTGGACACACCCTCGAAGTTTACAGTGAACGTAACACCGATAAGCAGCACTCCTATTGGTGAAACAAGTACTGGAAACAGAAAGTTAATAAATCTTATTGAATCAAATTCTAACTCTACTTTAAAAATAAATAGTTACAATATGTCAAATGTATGTACAAAAAAATAATACACAAGAAAAAAATGAGCAAGCTGAAGAACTAAATAATTTTAAAGAAAAAGAAATCAAAAATAATTTTGATATTGATGACATATGTGACTTATCAATATTTGGTTTACCAGATACCAAAGACAGTAGAATTTCGTTAAATTCAGAGAAATGTTTAAATAAGTCTGAAAATGAGGAGAATGTTGCTAAAGATCAGACAGTTAATATAGATGTTTCAAAAATAAGTTCCCTGTCAAGCAACTTTGATATAGATGAGTTCTGTGATTTGACAACTTTTGGAATGGTCAGTCAAGACAATAAAAAAAGTGGTACTGAAAATGAAGTAAATCAAAATGTCATTATAGTCAATGATTGCAAAACTGCTAATACCAAAAATATAAATAAATTATCTCAATCACAGATGCCAATTACTCAGATATTAAGTCTTGTAAATAAGGATGAGAAAATGTCTAAAAATGAACAGTTTACTACATTACAAAAAGATAATTTTGATTTAAATACGAGCAATATATTGGATAATAAACTGCTACATAATGAAGACTGTAACTTTAGTAACAAAAGAGCAAATTTGTTCACACAAAAAAAAGGAATTACTTGTTAACAAAACATCTCCTATATTTTCTAAGACACCCGTGGTAACAAAACAAGTAAAAAAGAAACTTAGATCTTTAAAAAAAATATCTTTTAGTGAATTGTTAACTTCAAAAAACAGTGATGATGAATTTGAGGAGGATCAAAACCATTATAGAGAACAAAGAGCAACGAAATCACAAATAAATAATAAAGACAAAAATCGAAAAGGTGATGATACACCATCCTCAGTAAGGTTTAAAAAGAAAAAGGTAAATTGTCTGAAAGTTGATTATTTAAGTTAAGCTTAAATTTTTTTTAGAATGTTTTTATTGATGATGAAGCAGAGATTTCAATAGATGAAAACGTTAATATTTCTGAAGATGAAGATGAGGATAAAGATATGTATGAGATTAGTTTTATTGAAGATGAAACACAACATATAGATACTCAAATGCATGCTAGATATCTACAGTCCCTCAAGTAAGTACCATTTAAGATTTGTGTGCATGTGCCTGTATGTGTTTTATATAAACATTGGTTGTAAGAATCGGATATATGGAATGCTTACAATAGATAATCACATATTTATCCATCTCTATCTTAAGGTTGACTCTCACAGTGGAGCATGCACTATACTATCTTAATATTTTAACCCCTTACCATTTCGTCAGTTTCAGTCCATTCGTTTAAGAGGTGTTAGTATTTTTGGTCTGTTAGACCCAACCCGTGCAAATGGGTAAGTATTTTATTCGGACTATTTATTATGATGTTCAGATTGATTATGTTATTGTGTTTGTATATCGGGTGAAAAAATTAATTATTCATATATGAATGAAATAGAAAGATTACAACAGATACATGATGAAGTTTTAAGCAATATAGAAGATATAGATGGAAGGGACAGAGGCCAATATTGCAGATTCCACAAATGTGAACACTAGGAGAAGAATATTCTTGAAAGAACTTGCCAGGCATCTTATTCTCCTCTATATACACAATTTGACATGTTTTTGTCAAAATTATATTTATTTTCTGTTTTGAGAATTTTTAATTTTTATTCACAAGAATTGTGTCACATTACATAAAAAAACAATGTATAGTCATAGTATCCAACAATATATTTATTTTCTTCAGGTACGATTTTTTTAAATTGGTAGTCTATCAGACCCAACCAGTACAATGGTGCTAGAAAAATTTCATCCGTGCGCCGAAGGGTTAACAATATATGTATGGGAACAAAAATAAATGATAAATTATCTGAAGCTAAAATTAATGACTTCGGTGTACCACAGGGCAGTCTGCTAGGACCTTTATTATTGTTAATTTACATCAATGATATAAAGACACACCATGAATGTGACTTTATACAACTTTTTGCAGATGACACTCTCTTATCAGTATCCAGTAAAGATTTAAGTATGGCAATAAACAAAATGAGTAAATCTCTTGATCTAATTCAAAAATATTTAAATACTAATAAGCTGAAGCCAAATGTAGCAAAGACTAAGGCCATGATATTAACAACTTCTTTTAAATATAATAAAATTAGAATAAATACTAATACAGTTGAATTTGTAACTGAATTCAAGTATCTTGGTTTTATGCTGGATAATTACTTATCATTTAATGCTCATTATAATTATGTATACAAAAAAATATCGAAAAAATTATACTTTTTTACTAGAGTATCCTGTGATTTATCTCCCTACTCTGCTGTTACTATTTATGACACAATCATATTACCTCACTGATTATTGTGCTAGTCTAATGTACTCCTTTAATGAAAATAAAATATCAGCCCTCAAAAACTGCAAAATCGTTGCATGAGGATAATTTTAAAATGCAGCAGATACACTAATATCTCGCTTATGTTAAACACATTACAGTGGATGTCAGTGCGTGATAGATTATTTTGTGTATCTATGAGTTGTATCTTCAAAGTATTAAATAATTTGACTCAAAATTATTTACAAGAATTTATTACCTTTAATTTCCAAATACATGACTATTCTACAAGAAATAGAAACAACTTACATGTACCTAGAGCTAATTTTGCTAATACTACAAAGATGTTGTTTTATAAAGCTTTAGATGCTTATAATAAACTTCCTATCTCTGTAAAAAATTCAGTAACTCTTCAGGAATTTAAATCTAAAATTAGTGAGTACATTAGGTCAAGGTGATTTAGTAGATTGTTATACATTATATTATATAGAACTTAGGTCAGTTTTATTTAAGAGATATAGTTATTTTTATAGGTTCATATATCTTCATCAGAAATAATTCACATATAGTACACATTTTTTGTTTAACAATGTTACCTAGTTATACTTTGTCTTATTTTTTTTCTTTTTATTTTTATTATGTATTATAAAATGTTATTCACAACTACCGTTTGTCGTATGTATATTAGGAATTACCTATTCAATCAATAAAAATTCTTCTTCTATCTATCAAAACATGCAAATTAGGTAGTATTTACGTTCATTTATTGTAGTTGATAATATTGTTTGTTTATGGTTTTTGAAGCTTATGGCAATTTTTCATTTAGTTTTTTTACTGAGAAATATTTTTGCAAAATTCAAACAATAAAACATTATGTTAAGTTTTGTTATTAACAACTTTAAAATGAAACCACCTGATGTTCAATCTCCCTTCAGTGAATTAATAATATAATCAAGTGACTTCTTATGTGAATGGCTACTTCATGGCTCCACCTCAAGACTAGAAAACGATGAATTACTGGTTGCCTAATTTTGATAGGAAAGTTCATGATATCAGGCCTGTTTAAGATCCAACACATCCTTTTTAAAGCATAATAATATTTGTATGAGTAAAATACATTTTTACCGAGAAATTAAATACTGAAAAACTTTTTAGGTCTCTGCAAAGAAATTAGTACCTTAACATCATAAATATGTATATTCTTTTATTTGATAGGTTTTCCACATATATTCTGAAGGTAACCATATCCGATTTTTTTCAAACTGTCATTACTTATAAAACTACATCAACTTTAAGAAGTTGCAAGCATTTACTATACTACTTTCGAAAAAGGTCTAAAAAAAATATTTAGTTGAACAAAGATTATAATTTAAATTTTTGTTCTCAATTACTTTAGTGCAATAAATCTATGTTGTCATGTTGTCATATATTGTATCCATATTGTGGTTAAATACATGTATTTATGTATTTAGATATTTATTTAATTGTTTTTATATTATATAGATGGTTGCGTGGAAAAACGTGCGATCGAACGCCACCATCTCTCTTACACTGTTCTTATAATTGTATTACCTTAAGTCCTAAATAAAGACGTTTATTATTATTATTATTATTATTACTCTCATAATATCACATGGTATCCATTAGTTCACGCAAACTGTTATAGTTAACACCGTCAGCAATACAAAATCTATGAATGAAAAGAATAGCTATTTTTAGAGACATACCGCTACCGACCCCGGTTAATCCGGTTGTGATTTGTAATTGATTATCTAAGTAGTTTATGGTTATGCAAACTATATCAAAAGAGATTATTCTTTTATGTAGCGTAACCATAAAACTACTTAGACTAGCTAAATTGGAACTAGCTATTGATGGTAAAAAATACACCTATGGACTATGGGTTTTGTTAAAAATGCCGACTTTTGACAAAATAAAAATAAAATCGTTTAATAGTGGAAATAATTGTATTTATTGGTTCAACAATATTTACATGAAGAGATTCACTACACTTGTATCTACAGAAATGTTTGTGAATTAAATAATTTTATTGTTAATAAATTAGATCGTGGTTATATTTTTAATTTTTTTCACGTTTTTACAAAATGCAAATTAAAACAAGATTATATGCGTAAAGGCAATATTGATTATTTGAGCCCAGTTCTCACACTGGTTTGAGTACCAAATACATCTTGCTTTGTAGGTTTCGATTTTGTTATAAGCTGAAGAAATGAAACATTTAGTCAACAAAAAAAAGTGAAGAATTAAACATTTATAAAGGTTATGTGAGAAAGGCATAATAACTCTATCACCTACAGATCAGTCAACCTTATCAATAATAGATAAGATTCCAGTGTCTCCCAAACAATATTTCCAATAGTTAAATACAGGATTACCCAAACAAAACAATCTTACATCTCTAGAACAACTACAAGTAATAATGGATGATATAAATCATTTAAACTCAGATAAACAAGTGTATAATGCTGATGAAAACTTAATCATCAGCAATGCTGGTAGTGTAACAGAAAAATGGTAAACGGTGCATAGAAGAAGAAAATCTTAAAAAAAAGTAGGCTAATCGGAAGCAAATAACAAAAAATTTACTGGAGTCAAATCTAAAGTCTGGCTATATTTATACAGAATCACTCCAGATGTAATGGAAGATGTTGTAAAGAAGTATTTAAGCACAAAAACTACAAATGATAATGAGGAATTTATAGTTAAAGATTTAAAAAAGTCTGGAAACAACAGATTTAAAAGTTTTGTTGTAGCAGCAGACTTTCAGTATAAAGAAACTTTTTATGAGTCCTCATTTTGGCCCAAAGGAGTCTACTTCAGAAGATTTGATTTTAATAAACACTTTGAAAAATATGAAACAAGACATGCTATTAATAATGAAAATGACACCAGACAAAATTCTTTTTTAGATGTAACACCCCAAAACCTGATAGAAACGAAGAAATAAGGAAGAATAATAAAAATGTTTCACACAATGCTCTGAATAAAAATATAAAAATTTGTCACCTAAACATTAGAAGCATTCGCAATAAAGTTCAACTTGTTACTCCATTCTTTGTATTTTCCAGAAATTATATGCTTAATAGAGACCTCATGTAATTATTCTAAAATTAATTTAATAAAATTACATGTTTTACCGTAACAATGGTAATCGTACCATTGTAGAAGTCAGTGTCAAATCTTGGACGGAGTTGCCATATTTGTTAGACATAATATAAAATTTAAAATTAAGCTCTGCGATATTGCGAAAGTAGATTTTTTATTTGACTATGCTTTTGTTGAAATTGTGTTAGAAAATGTTTCAGTTTTAGTAGGATGTTTTTATAGATCACCTTTAAATCTATCATTTGATAGTAATTATTATATTTCTAATATTGACTGTGTTGTATAAGTTACTTAAGCCAAACTCTTCCACTTTTATTTGCGGATATTTTAATTTTAATTTTGATGATAATATAGTATGTAGCAAAGCAAAAATTATCAGTTATTTTTTTTTTTATCTTATGATCTTAATAAATGCATTTATGAATATACACGAATTAACAAACGAAAATAGCAAAACTGTTATAGATAATATATTTTCCAATATTGATATTGATATTCTAAATTCTAAGGTTATTCATTATTTCTTCAAATTATGTTTTTCATGTTTCTGATAAATCAAATGATAGCTCTTATATACTCAAAAGATATTTTAACTCAGATGAAAACATGAATTATTTCAAATATTTACTGTTCCTAGAAATTTGGTCATTTCTTTTCTCTACTGACGTTAACAGTGATGAGAAATTACCAAATTCCAAAATAAATTTATTGAAATACTAGAAATTGCATTTCTATTAGAAATAATCAGTCAAAAAAACACTTAAAACCTAACAGCTGTGCTTAACACAGGACTTGATCAATGAGGGTATATTCTTAAGATATGTCTATAAATCATATAAATTTACTGGAAATGAAGAACTCCACATAAGATATATTTTGAAAAAAAATCATCAAAGAAATATAAATATAGCAAAAAGACTATAATGAATCACTTATCGTTAATTCAAAAAATAAGTCCAGAGCAACCTGGCAAATAATAAAAAAATCTAAACCACAGCAGTAAGCCAAGTCTGCCTGAAGAATTTACAGATATCAATAAAGATTCATTGATATACGATTAGCCACTCAGGCTTTCAGTAATTTCATTATTAATTCCATTAAACAGCTAACCCAGACTATGTCAGTAAAAAAACATTCTAAAGTTAATGTTAATAAAAGCTCAAATTTTTTTATCACCAGTCACAGTAGATGAAATGAGTACAATTATTAAATCTGTATCTTGAAAGTATTCCTCGGAGGAGGATAGTATACCATGTTCTTTATTAAACGATGTTATAGATTATGTATCAAAACCACTTTTTATCTTTCCAGGAAGGTATTTTTTCTTCTTTATTAAAAACGCCATTTTGTTGTAAATCAATTTTGTCTAATTATAGAGGTGTAGTACTATTGTCAGTATTTTCTAAGATTTATGAAAAATCATACTATATAAAGACTAATTTTTTGAGTACAGAAAAAATTTTGATGGATAGTCAGTTTGGGTTTAGAAGTGGTTATTCTACATAAGATGCCGTATTATCTTTATATAATTTTATACTTAGCACCTTTGAAAATAAAGAAAAATGCGCATGTGTATTTTTTTGATCCAGCACGAGCCCTCGAAACCGTGAATCACAGTCTTCATATAGACAAATTGGGAAATTATGGCATAAGGGGACCCACACTAGGCTGGATTAAAACACATTTACTAAATAGGTATCAAAAAATATCTCTAACCGCTAATAATAGGACTTACAATTCTGAACTTAATCATGTTTCTACTGGGGTTCCCCAGAGGAGTGTGTTGGAACCACTATTGTTTATTCTTTTTTATTAATGACATTCATTTTTATATGAATGAAAAACTTTTATATCTATCTTTGCTGATGACACAGTTACTGCCAACTCGGATGAAGACCTCCATACTCTAGCAACCAAGGCAAATCATTCAATATCGTTAATGCAAAAAATATTGTTCTCATAATGGTCTTGACCTAAATGTTCATAAAACCAATTTCTCATTATTTTCCACTATGCCGCTTAACTCAGCTTACTAATAAAAATGAGCAATAAATCTATCATTCAACATGATGCTGTCAAACAGACTCTTGTCTGTCATGGGTTAATCAAATTGATACATTATTAAAAAAAACACTGTCTTCCCCGTTCTATAAATTATTTAAACAAAAATAGAAGCATACTCTTTTATCATTAACAACTATTCTCAACTTGGCCTTGAATTAAACTAAATTAAATTCAATTTTCAACATCTTACTTGGCGGCTGTTTAGTAAAAACACAAGTGGTTTATCATTGAGATGATAACACAACTTAAGATTACCCTGAAAATAAATCGATTTGAAACAATTATGTTTAGTAAATAATTGTTTTTCCACATACTGGACTCTGAAAAGAACTTGAACTCTGGTTCAAAACGGTTTTAACGGAAACATTCATACTAGTTATAGTATACAGGGTGTACCAAAGTGAAAGATGAACCCAATTAAGTCTTATTACATCCGAAAATGGTTACCGGAAAAATCACTTAGTTACACTACTGCAGCATTACAAACAAAATACGAAACGATCATTAATGAATAACCCATACAGGTTGTAAGTAATTCATTTCTGTTAGCAGTGACCAGCTGATGGGCAAAAAAATATAAACATTGAGGAGCATTACAATAAAACATTTGACCTCAATTAACCTGAAAACTTTCAAACATTTGGATATTTACAAGACATTTTTTTGTTCAGAAAATATCAGGGAATTATAGAATAATATCCATTTTTTTGAAACGATCATAGGCGTAGAAGTTTTTTTAAAGGGTCCGTGGTCCGCATATCTACGCCTATGGGGGCGACATATTAACATCATTTAGACAATTTGATAAACTTTAAACCAACATAAACAAAACCCAAATTTTATAAAAAATCGGTCTAACCACTTTAACGTCCCATAAAAAAATATTTATAGGATAAGCTGTACTTATTTTCTAATAAAGAATCGATTCTCAAAGTTCCCTATTTAAAGTGAACTCACCCTGTATAATGTATATTTAATTTTATAGATTAATATCCCTCAGTGGACTGCTTATTCCATGTTTCTAAGTATATACCTGTTGAATTTTAACACTGCTGTTGGAACACAATACACACAGCTCTAGCATTTGTGTGGGAGAGGAAAAGGTCGCAAATAATCAAATTTTGATAGGGTGATTATGTTGAGTGGGAAGTATTCGTTAACCGTCAATGTGCTATTCAAATATTACTTGTAGGTTTATTTTCTTGTATTCAAATCAGTTTGAGCACAAGTGACTACAATCAGTTTATGTATATTGTATACAGGGTGTCCCATAATTAAGTACCTTCCTTCAAGGGGGTAATAGAACTAAACCATAGTAAGTATGTAAGTACAACATAGTTATTTGCCAATAAATTCGAAACGTCTTCAGTTGCAAAAATTAAATTTGGACCATTTATTAATTTCATAAACATATTATGTCAGATTTTTATCTAAATATCATGATTTCTTGGGGTAGTTATGGGGAGGGGGTGAGGGTTATCCTTTTAAGTATGTTAGATATAAAGAAGATATTGACTCGTAGTCAAATACTGTTATATACAATAGGGAGTATTCGGGTTTATAGCTCCTATACTATTGAAATAAAAATAATGAATTTTGGTATACAAATAGCATATGGCGCATCTAATAAAAATATTTTTTTAATATACAGGGTATTTGTATACTGGATGGTGAAACAAAAGTTGCATTTTTTAAAGTAGGGTACCCTATTTTTTTTTTCAGATATTTAGATTGTGCACTTTTTCTGAGCATCTTGATTTGATATATCTCAAATTAGGCGGTGCCAAGTTATCGTTAGTTAAAAAAAAAAAACTCCAACTCGTGATTTTATCGCCACCGATTTTAGTTAAAAAATAATTTAAAGGTCCTCCTTTTTAATAAAAACATAAAAATTTTAAAAATTATACCATTTAATATACAGAATGAATCATTTCGCACATGATCAATTTACACAAAAGCTTAAATGGAACACCCTGTATATTATCATGGCATCTAAAAGATGTTTTTAACATTTTCAGTGATACCAACTTCAAGGGGTTGAGGAATATTTTAACGTAAACAGAAATACTATGTTTGAAAAATTGCAAAAATCATCTATTACTTTAACACATTAATAAAAAAAATACTTTGCATGAATTGAAATTTCTGTAGAAGAATAAATTTAATTTATAAAAAAAAAAACAATTACAGTATTTTATCAGTACATAAACACCTTTAAATTTAATAAAGAAGGCATTTTTAATTTAGTGTGAATAATTTTTTTTTTTAAGAAATTGTGTTTATTGTTTCAAGGAATGATTTTTTTACAGTTGAAGTAAAATGCTTAAAAATGAGAATTTGAGTCATATTATAATAAATATTCTTTCCGGATTATGTTCTCAGGTTACATATGTATATTATTTATGGATATGTTGTATAAAATATGTTTTTAAATTTTAGGAGTCCTGGAAACAAGGGTCGATTTAAGATTCCTCAAAGACAAGGGTTTGTAGGCAATGTATATTCTCAAGAAGTAAATCATGAGGACGACACATATTTAGATGTAAGTATTTATGTTGTTAATTTGAAAGTTAAATATTTATTTATATGGGTACTTTAATAAGCAATTATAAGTGTCAGGGTATTAGACCGGAGTCCAAGACCGGTAGTTACTACTGCTTCATGTGGTTGACAGAAGGATATACATAGACAAATAAAAGCAAAAGTATAAAATGAATAATGAAATACATACCGCTTGATAAAATGTATTATTCAGAATGACTGAAGTCCGTCATCACATTAGCATACATGCGGTCACAAGTGATATTTTCTTTCTGCAATCGCGGTTGTTCGATTTAGTCTGTACATATGTTTGTATAAGGAAAATGAATGTTCCACATCTACTGAGGTTACTGGTGCAAATTTTAAATAGTTCACATTGGCAGGCACCGACAAACCGTGCAGATAATTTTCACGAATTTCACACATTGTTTTGTGTCTCAGGTTCCTGTGTAAAACATTTATTAGTTTATTGTTTATAGCTCGACTTTTGCTGTCTGATAGTTTTGCTAAGTTATTTTGTACATCACTTATTACCAATAACGTCTCTGAAAATCGCTAAGAATGGAATAGAAAAGAATATTTATTCACCAGTAAAAAGATACATAATGTACATATATTTGGCAAGTCAACATAAAATATAAAACAAAAGAAATATAACGTCAATATAAAACAATATCAAAGTGTAAATGTAAATACTTATTGATACATACATACATATAAATAAAGAAATAAAATCAAAAACTTAAATTTATAACCTAATGACTATTTTGTTTGTCTAGGAACTTCTTTATGGAGTAAAAACCATTTTTTTTATAAAATTGATCTTAGGCCCGGGTTTTCAATGCATAGTTAGCAAAATTATATGTCGGTTAGTGTGAAATGGGTGAATTCTATTGCCCAAGAAGTCACTAACTGAAGGATAATTTATAAACCGACCCTTAATGTGGCAAACTATTGAATAATTTAGCACAGTTAGAAGGTGAATCTTTAAAAGTTGTTGTCCTGTGGATAGGAATTAAAACTATCACCTTGCCCTGTACAGAGCCTTCATAAATGAGCGTAAGCCACATGACCACAAAATTAAGCAACCAGGTATACATTGCGGAATTTAGGTTTTTGCAGAGCCTGTTAGTGATTTTATTATCTAAGGTCACGTTTTCAATTAAACTTTATGACGGTACGTTTCGGTAGTACGCACGTCTAACTGGCCCTGTGATAGACATAACACAGCGGAGCCAATACAATGGCAGAATATTTTCGCCGCGTAACCTATTGTAGACGCAGGATAACATTTAGTAATTTTTATAGGCGTGTGTCTGCAATCTTGCCCTTGTTTTGCGATTTTGTTTTCGTTTTCACGTGTTGAATTGTTGGTTTTTAAATGCACTAATATATCAATATGGAACACATGGGTAATTAATAAGGTAGAACATACTGGCCTTTATCCAAATTGGAATATACATTATATCATTGATAACTACTAATAGTATCTGATAGTTTTTTTTTGTGGGGATTTCGGTCAGGTATAACTAATTTTATTATTTTTTTCTTCTGTTTAGGTTTATTACACCATCATCAGAGAACTAAAATTAATATAATATTTTAAAAACATAGTTATGGTTATTTTACATTACAATTTACTTACACTATTAAATATTAGGTATTTGTTTTAAAATTTGTTACATGTTATTAGATTGTCTGTTTTTAACGAACTGAGATATTTTAACATGGTTTGTAGGCTCTTAAAGTTTTGTTTATGTTACAGAGATAACGTTGGAAATGTACACATACGTTATCTCTGTAACATAAACAAAACTTTAAGAGCCTACAAACCATGTTAAAATATCTCAGTTGCGTTAAAACAGACAATCTAATAACATGTAACAAATTTTAAAACAAATACCTAATATTTAATAGTGTAAGTAAATTGTAATGTAAAATAACCATAACTATGTTTTTAAAATAATATATTAATTTTAGTTCTCTGATGGTGTAATAAACCTTATGCTAATAATGTATCCTATTTATACCTACCGTGACCCACTAATAAATAAAGCGGGCTATTTGGGATTGGCCCTCTGTCACTATTCATACTATTTTTTACACTTTGTTATTTCTAAGTTTTCAAATGCATCCAGCATGGACAATATGCTCTTTGATTCTAACATACTACTTACTTTTGATTACAGTCCTTACAGCTATTTTCATAAATCCCCGACTTTTCGTTTGTTTAAATTTTGTCTTTTGGATTACGTAAAAGTTGTAGTTTATTTCCTGATGAATGAATCACTGTCATATCTATATCTTTAAAAATCTTACCAATACCACGGGTGAATCGAGGATCGAATAGTATCGATACAAATTTCTGATTTTCTCTTTCATTTTGAAAGGTCGAGGTAACTTTAAAAGTGACTTTATATTTTCGTTTCCTAATTCTTTTGTCAATTAAAATTACAGGATATTCATTACTCGTAGCTATATCCTTAATCAATGTCTTTTCTTTTTCAAACATCTCCTTATTGAGAGGACAGCTTTATAGACGATGGACTAAAAAATTAGAACTCACCATTTTGTGTTGAGCATAATGGTGAGAGTCCTTAGGGATATATCTTAGAGTACTGGTATCTTTTCTGTATGTATCTCAAATTCTAACTTATTTTCACTATTTCTAATTATTCATAAACTGGTAGTTGTCCAGAATTTTCAATTTCATTTGTGAATTTAACTGACGCGAAACGACTGTTTAATTTAGAAACAAAGTTGTCAATATCGGCGATTTTTGTATCAAACGCTACAAAAATATCATCCACATACCTAATCCATACGGCCCATCTCAAATATCGTAAAACAGATGTCTAGTGTTGCCGAACGTGCGTTTGAGAACAACCATAAAATAGATATTAGCAATTTAAGATTAATTAGGAATATAACAAATACTAGACAGCTGGATGCATTTGAGAGCTTGGAAATCACAAAGTGTAAAAATAGTATGAATAGTTACAGAGGGCCAATACCAAATAGTCCACTTTATTGGTTAGTGAGTCACAGTTCACAGAACTGCGCGTCGAGTGCAGTATATGATGTTTTGGTGTTTCATGAAAAACTACGACAGTGTTATCTTCACATCAAAGGTTCTAAGCCACTTCAGGCCTAGAATTGATATTTGTCTGTAATTTTCTATATTCTTTAAATCATCTTTTTTATGCAAAGGTAGAACTAATGCCATTTTCAGTATATCAGGAAACTAACCTACTTCTAATGACAAATTAAACAGATACTAAAAGTTGTATTTATTTTACTACTGTGGGTTGTTATCTCATCAAAACCAGTTGATATTGTATTTTTTTCGTCACTATTTGTTTTAGGAATTTAGGCTTTAAATGGTAATAAATTTTTAATATTATACCAGTCAATAGTTTATAGGTACCCTGGTTTCATATATTTAGTCAAAAATCGAAATTTAAATAACTAAGATTCCTTTAAAAAATAAAACACATAAATTCACTAAGCTGCATCAATTTAGTACACTCACTTTCAATTTAGTGATACTACTTCCACTGTTTAATTTAGTAGTTGCTGCAATCAACATTTCAACATGTTCCACCAACATAAATTTGCATGAATGTTTGATTATTGAAATGCCCACCGACTTTATCTTGTAGCATATAAATCTCTAGGATCGAACTGTAAAATAAATGTCTTCATATTCTCAAAATTCGTAACATAATAAATCGCTGCTTTAACCTATATGCACCATCGCATAGAGACAGGCCAGGGAGGTAATGGTATAGTAGGAAAACATTCTTTAAATTCGTGTTTTTGTGAGCTTGCTTTAACAAATATGTTTTTATTTTTAATGTTCCCACTCAGAGTAGGCCACTTTATACTGCTTACGAATTTCCTCTGCCACGCGGTTCAAGGCATGTCAAGACATGTAATGTAAATCATATTGGGATACATATGTTTTAAACACTTTCCCACTTTAACCAAGTAGGCGGCTGCTTCTGTTACTAAGAATAGTACAATCAAAAATTATATACACCTAGATAAATACTTAAAGGCTTCTTTCTTGCCGCTCTTGATATGGACGCCAAATTCGATATGTGTAGACCACGTTGGACACAATACAAAGTTGTAAAAAGAGGAAATTTTAATGGGTGGAGCTTCACATGTCACATGCAGGAGCTTCATCCTACCTACCTACCTTACGTAATGTAATTGTAATGCAGTCTTGGTCGATATCGGTTTTCGGAGCGCTATTATTTCAAATTCAGTTTATTGTGTCAGTATTTTTATTCTTTTATTTTATTTCTACCTAGCATTTTTATTATCTTTTATAATCTTAGTTAAAATGAGTTATAGGGGAGGTAAATGTGACTTGAACTGTGGGGAAATCACGACGTGATGATCCTAACATTAAACATTATAGATTTCCAAAAAATGAAAAACTAGGAAGAAAATGGATACTGCATTCAAGTAAATATACACCGTGTCCCAGTTAAAATTTTTACCCCAGTAGATTAGTAGCTTTATTAAATATTTAGAAAATTCGTATCCTAGTATTTTTGGTGAACTGATTGAAAATATTATATTAAATTTATGGTACATATGTGGTTGATATGGAAATGTACTCCAAATTTTTTACTATTTATGAAATTGTCATTTGAAATATATACATACAACCATAACCTGGCGTGTTGAGGAAAAAATTCTTTCTATGAATTACACACATAGTACATATTGATCTAGATGGCCATGGATGCTGTTTTCTGAAAAATTTTGTTTCAAAAATTTTAGGTTTAATTGAGAATGTGTATTAACTTTTCGTTATCCAAAACTCATGATATTTTATTTAATTTGAATGAGTTTTTTTTTAAGTTTACAGTTTTAAAAAACCATTGATGGTTTGGTATAAACATAGGCGTCGCCTTCCAAAATTTCTAGCAAAATTTTTTAGAAATGCGTCTGGGCGTTTCTTCATAGTGTATACTAGAAAATATTTTTATTTTTTGTAGAATAAAAAAACAAATTATCTGAAAAATATGTAACTTAAAAATATTTGTTTTGTTAGCATTGCTGTAATGTATCAGCATTGGAATTTGATTTAATTGTTAAGAAAACGTATATCGTTTTTGTTTATATAGGAGTGCGATACTTGTATAGTGTACCTAATAGATATATAAGATAATTGTTTTATTACATACGCTTTGTACGCATCGGTTTATTCCTTTATCGGTATCCAACGACAGGCCCGTCCTTACCCGGAGGTGCCTCGCACAACGGCGGTAACGTGGCATAGGCGGCAAATATTCACAATTTAAAAAAGGAATATACTAAGTAAATTTGACTATCGCTTCGCTTTCAGCAGCATGGCGCTGTCAAAGTTTACAGAAATTGTGTAATTTTTGCGCTGTCAAAGTAAAAAGGTCCCTAACAGCGCCCAAGATTGATGCGACGTCGGCCGTGTCAAAGAATGTGCCGCTCAAAGTCTCAGGGTTCGGACTGGCTGGCGAGCGATTTGTCGTGATTGAAAAACTGTGACCAATATAACGATAAAAAATATTTCAAACACATTACAACAAATTAAAGCAGCCACACTGGCACAAAACATTAGCGACAAGTCGCCTAACGAGTATGTGTCGCTCTGGATTCAACGTTGTTTGATTTCTGAGCGATTTTTAGTTAGTTCTCTATGTAACTACACCAACATGGCTTCGTGTTTTAGAGAAATTTTAATATCAGAAATTCAAAGTCTGTTCTCTGGCAAAACCCATAAAAACCCAATAAAACAAAGATGAAAATGATAAGATAAAACTTTTCATAATTTATGGAATAAATAAATAAATATCTTATCTTCCTTCCAACGGGTCTTCATAAATGACCATGTGACCAATTAGTTCACTTTAACAGCCTCGTCGAATCGTGCCATCAACAAAAGATAGTTGAACACGATTTCTTAGACACATATGTAATCGCAAAAATTCACATTAAGTACTGCCGTATTACGAAAGCCATAAAATCACAAGTTAAAAGGTACCAATTGAACACGTGATTCTTAATAATTTATGAAGGCTCTGTAAATCTATTAATAGGATGTATGATACTCATCACCTTAATATAACAACCTTCTCATATACTCCCTTTTCTAGTACTATTTGTAGTGAGGCGTGAGGCTAATAGGTCTATTCTGTAAAATGTCGTTGCATAATGTATCGTACAATAACGACTGTCGTTTACTATTTTCTAACGATAGTTTGAACGTTCTTGTAAAAATTTGAATTCAGTAACTAGTGTTGTTAGATGATATTCTTTATTATAATAGATATAAAAATAATAGTTACAAACTAGTACTAGTTTACATAATATAGACATATAATATAGAAAAAAAAAAAAAAACCTCAAGCAACATCAATTTGGCTGATATCCATTTTATAAAATATAAAAGTTGATTTTTAAACGTATTAAAATGTTTTCTCAACATGTTTTCTTACCTGCCTCTCAAGTCACCGAGGTAGCTCCCAGAAAATCCTAGGATTTTTATGTTGTGTAAAGAGAGACAAGGCCCTACAGTTTATTGTGGAGTCCGAACCACATTTAGGGCATCGACAGTTCACTCCCATCTTAATCCGAAGCAAATTACAAATAAAATTTGTTGCTCCGGGATGGATTCAAACCATCGATATTTGGTACCAAGTAAATAACTATAAGCGCTTTACCTACTCGGCTACCATGCCCATATTATTAGTCTTAATTATGCGAGGAAGAAGATTAAATTGTACAACTCTTTTCTGGAATAGACTTTTCATCGTACTACTCCTAGAAGTTCTTTTAACATAATAGTTATTTGCACTAGCCATTCGTGTGTTACACATGTGTACGTCTGTAATAGGCAACAATTATCGTGAGATATTCCGGTAAAATGTTATTAATCATTTTGAAAATAAATGTCATAGTTTGGAAGAACAACACAAAACAGCAATAGAGAAAATGAGGTAGTATTAAGGTATTATACACAGTTACTTTAGTAGTAGTTGATATAAATGGAGCTACTCTGCTAAAAAATCCGATCTTTTTGCCGATTTTCTTTAATATATATGGAACAACGGTTTAATATGGATAATGTTTATCAAAAAGGAACCAAGAGCCAAATTGACCAAAAAAATATCTATAAATGACCAATTAGTAAAGCAGTGTCTAATTTACTTTGCATACAAAAGAGTTCTGAAAGAATGAAAGATGTTATATAGCAACCTATGGGTTTTCATTTTGTACACTAAGGGGGCAATCATTTCGTTAATATGATTTTCCTTTTTGGTGTCAACTTTTTTAATCTCAATATTTTTTTGCTTCTAATACTATGAATACTATTATTTAATCCAGTTATATGGAAAAAATACTATTTTTTAAAGTCTTTTATGTAATTGAATTAATTGATATATCATTGATAGACACTGGACAAGTTCCATGTCGAATCAATCTGCAGCTACTGTGCGAGGATATATCTAAAGCCAGCAGTTGGGATTGATCGCGCGTAAACGTTCGAACCACAGTACGCACGTACACGCTTCTACTGCGAGATTAGCTTAATACAACGTGATCGTACATTTTGCGTATAATTAATGCTACAATACGAGTATTTAGTCCATTTAACGTCGCCGTACGTTTTAGGTATAAAAAAAAAAATGATGAATAAAAGCTATCTGAATAAATACGGTTTGCGTTTCTGACACTAAAATTTCCAATCGTCACCATACATGCTGCGGAGGAAATGGGTTAAAGAACAATCATTAATTTTATTATGCGTATTTTAATCGCTATTCAGAGTACACCTCCACTGTTAATATGTAGTAAACGGGTGTTGTAAATCAATGCACGAACAGTTAAAGAAATAGTGGTAAATACTTTGCGTGATATTAGTGTTAAAAGTTAAAGTGTTTTACTGCTTGTATCAGATGCAGTCGTATATACAGTGTGTCCCAAGATAGATGTAACAAGAGTGTAATGGACAAAAAAATTTCGAATTTTGATATGACACTGGGAATTATTTCTGCTTGGTGTAAAACTATGATATATATCAAAAATGAGTTGAATCAGTGTTATATATCAGTATTTCATGGGTCAATTTATAAAAATTGTCAATAATAAATATGCTTTATTTTTCAATATATGAAAAAATGTCATTAAAAAAGTTGTTTAGAATGCAATTTGTATCTACTTACCAAATTTTAGGAATGTAAATTTATTTTGTTGGAACTGCCCCCTTTTCACTAATAGTCAGTTTTTTGTTGAAAATAAGGTAAGGCGTTACAAACAAAAATTATTCATAATACTAATTTATTTTAGAAAAGATATGTGATTTCAGCAGTCTCAACTTGCAAAAATGAATTAATTTATTGAAAAAATGGGCAGTTCCAACAATATAAATTTATGTTTCTGAATTTAGTAAGGAGGCAGAAATTTCATTAAAAATAACTTTTTTAATGGAATTTTCATATTTTGAAAAATAAAGGTAGTTTATTAGTGGCGATTTTTATAGCTAGATAAAGGTATTTATTTTAATTGTTCCGTAAAAATGATTGTTACCGTCAACTGAGGCTACTGAGACACCTTTTTAACGCATTTTTTAAAATTATATCACTATTAACATAAAAACATTGAATAAAATTTTTTATGACAAATTGAGCTGCTGAATCGATTGATACATTCAAAATTGCTGTAGGTAGTTAATAGTTTTTTAGAAAAAAAAAAATTGTTAAAGTTTGGGGTTGCTTTGACACCCAAGGAAAAATCAATGAAACAGCTATTTTTAAACGTTCTAGTGTCAAAGTAGCCCTTCGATTAGATGCAGAAAAAATTAGGTATAGGTACATATTTTTATTTATTTTGGTTTGATCAAAAATCAAAAATACAAAAAAAAAACAAGTTAAAAAACAAAACAATACAATTTTGAAAGTAGACTGTTTGGCCTTATTTGTCCAAGAATTTTTTCTCTCCCCCCTCGTCATATATATCTGGAGAGAGAGACCAGATGGGCAACCTACAGACTGCAACAAGCGGCCATTAATATGCCGCAGACTAGTATCATGGAGCGGAACAGGCTGCTGGATGACATAGAGAATCACAGCATCCTGGGAATGCCCTCGGATACTATGCCTACTATGACCAACTACGAGCTGACCTTCAACATTCTTTCTCCAGAAAGAGATGAGTGGGATCGGAATAAAGCCGACCTACTGAAGGCAGACAGTTGTTGGTTTACAGACGGCTCCAAAACTCCCGAGGGAACAGGAGCCGGAGTACACAGCTACAGACCAAGGGAGAGGATAGTCTCAAACCTAGGTACTCATGCAAATGTTTTTCAGGCTGAGGTTCCTGCCATTGAACTGTGTGTACGAAGGCTGGAATATATGCATCTTACACGCAGATCAATAAAAATTTTCTCAGATAGCCAAGCAGCTATAAAAGCTCTTGGCTCCTACCGGTGTAACTCCAAAACGGTATGGAACTGTCAGAAAGCTCTAAATCATTTGAGCAAGAACAACAAAGTGACTCTGGTCTGGATACCCGGCCACTCTGGTATGGAAGGTAACGAAATAGCGGACTCCTTAGCCAGAGAAGGAGCGGGATCACGATTCATCGGACCAGAACCAATACTTGGCATATCCTCAAGTACTGCCAAGATGGCTATCTCAACCTGGGCTGAAAGGCAAACTCTCCAGTATTGGCAAGAGTTACCAGGATTAGTTCATTCGAAGGCGTTTATAAAATACCCTTTGAAATCAAGAGCTAAGAAACTTTTAGAGTTAAACAGGATACACCTGAAAACTCTAACAGGCCTATATACCGGGCACTGCCGACTAAACTATCATCTGCATAAACTCGGCCTAGCGGAAAACGCCGAGTGCCGTCTATGCCTGGAGGATGATGGGAAGGCAGACCACATCTTATGCACCTGTCCCGCTGTGGAGAGGATCCGATTCTCAATATTTGGCAAAGGGCAACTGCTGCCAGAGGATCTGGACACATTCTCACCCAATAAAGTTATCAGTTTCATTAAGAGACTGAACTTATTGGGTGAAATATAATTAGGCGTGAGCCACAATAGGCCTGCTGATGGCCGCAGCGGAGGGTCTACTGAGACCCACTCACAACAAACCTAACCTAACCTAGTTACTTAGCACCTCTAACAATAGAAATGATCTGCTGAAGCCGCAAAATTCAAAAGAAACAAAATACAATAAAAAAAATGTGCATCAGTGTCAATGTAGCCTCCGAGTGTCAAAGTATCCCTGGTTGACGGTACTGTCCCCATGTACCAGCCCTAGACTCGCGGAAATTGTCCGGTGCCTAATCATTGATATGTATGCGCGTATTTATATACCTTTAATATATGCAACCAGTATTGAGGTTGGAAGTCGGGATAATGTATATTATACGTATAATAATGTATAATATTACACGTAACTTTGCTCTTGTTCCTCAGTTACCAATACGACCGCATATAGTTTCTTTCGCGGAGCGGTGTTTGGCTATGGTCCGGTATCCTGTGATACAAAACAATGTGTAAAATTCGTGAAAATTAGTGGTGAAAATAATCGAGATATTTCAATAATCAATTATCATTAGTCGAGATATATTAATAATCGACTAATATTTGTAATACTAATTTTAGCCTCCTTTAGTTATTTGTTATTTTTGTATTGTGTGCATTTATTTATAATAAATCGTATTACGTAGGTAGGTAGGTTTCTTGTGAGTGGGTCTCTGTGGACCCTCCACTGCGGCCTTCACCAGGCCTATTGTGGCTCACAAATCGTATTACGTACTAATTTTAGAGTATTTTATGTTTTATTCACTTTGCAAATAGGTAACAATAACTACTTATTTAAAACTCATACCTATTTTTAAATTATTTCACACTAAGCATGTAACTATTTATGAAAAAAAAAAAACGGTGCGTTCCCAATTATCGTATCTGTAAATCCAATCTATGGGTTTGCTGTACTATTTTGTTGCAACTAACTAATTACCTACTTTGTATTTTATTGTGTTCATCGATCGAGGGTTCCAACCTCGAAACCGAGAGAATAATCAAATCGGATGCCGCCGCAATTATCGTGCAATAATTATGTACAGGTTTATCCAACGAAAAGGCCCACCCCTATATTTTGTTTATTTTTCGAGTTAGAAAAAAATGTTCAAATAAAAGTTATAGTGAATAAAATGAACTATTTTAAAACCCTTGGAAAGTTTATACAGGTTGTTCCATAAATTTGCATTTTACATTTTTTGAAATCTGTATTTCTTTGTGATTTCAAATATATGTATATGTTGTATCTTATCTTTTACTGTTTATTATTTATTGCAAGTTTTATGCTACCAGCATCTGCATGGTTATAAGGTTAACCATGGATGAAAAACAATTAATTTGACACATATACCTTACAGAATAATTTAATAAATTCAAAAATTACATTAAAAAATTACATGCGACGTAATTATGAAAAATTTAAACTTTAAATTGAAATAACTATTTTATAGTGCAATGTAATATTTTTTTTTCTACACCAAAAATGCTAGTATAGACCAGGTGTAAATGAAAAGTGACTCACCCCTTCTATTTTCATTGTTTACAGAAATAAATTGATGAAATTTTAATATGTTGTTATACAGGTAAAATTGCATTAAAAAAAAAGTATTTTCAATTTTTATGCACTTCCGGTTTCGCCGGAATTACCCATCTTATTTTAAATGGAAACCCTGCGTATATTTCATTTTTGGAATCTACAGTGAATTCTGATTATAATAGTATACATTTTTCTTTGCTTTTTTATTTATTTATTTTTTTTAACGAAAATTTGTATACCAGGTGGGGGCAATAGTGCGTCGGACTTCAATACCTCAACTTCTATGATAGCTAGAAATTTAAAAAAAAAAAAAAAAATACTAGATAAAAAATTCTATAACCGGAAATTATTTTCGATTATACAGGGCAAGCCAAAACGAAATTACAGGATCAAGTGCCTTTTTTTTTAAATGGAATTCAATGTATATCAGTATTTTTTGAAGCCTCTTTCTAGACTATTCATTCCCATATTATTATTGACTATCTCCCAACCATTTAGATGTAATGAATTTTTTTGTTGAAATAATGCCATCTTGCAGATGCATATTGAAAAAATCACCAATCACAATGTGACTTTGTTTCTGAATCATTTTTACTTCCTAAAAATTTACAGGGTGGCCAAAAATTGTTTTTCAATTAAGGACTTTTTAAATTGAATTTTCTCAATTTTTTTCAAATAGAACACTGTATATTTTTCAAGGATGTGATGTAGAAATGAAAAACGAAAATTTTTTTGTAAGTACTTCCCTATGGCTAATTGCAACTATTTTCATTTTATTGAGCAATAAGTACAAAATTCAAGAATAAACTTAAAAAATAGAGGTTTCCTCAAATAATTCATTAGAAAAAATTATAAATAGTGATTTATTTACATGTTACCCATTTTGATTGACTCACATCTCTATGCGCTTTTGAAATGAGATTTCTACTGAAAGAGGCTTCAAAAAATGTACTTATATACATAGCATTCCATTTAAAAAAAAGGCACTTGATCCTGTAATTTCGTCTTGGCTCGCCCTGTATAATCGAAAATAATTTCGGATTATAGAATTTTTTATCTAGTTTACTTGTATTTTTTTTTTTTTTAATTTCTAGCTTTCATAGTACTCGAGATATCGAAGTCCGACGCACTATTGCCCCACCGTGTATATATAATTTCAAGATATAAGCTTTCCACTTTCATTTCAAATCAATGAATGTATCCCATTGTGAATCGAATTGTTTCCTATTTTTATATATGCTTTCGATTGTCTTTATTCCCTATTTTTGAAAGATCATACATCATGTGAACCATAATAGAAGCTTAGTAGTCTAACTATAGCGAATTCAATGATTTCAAATTCAAGCAATGAAGGGAAACACTAAATCAAATGTTATTATAGTTTATATTTTATTATATTAATACAGGCAATTCATAAGCACAGTTATTTTTAGGACTCATTCGTTGTTCATGAAGAAACTGATTTAACACAGCATGAATTGTCAGAGTTAGAAATTCTTGAACAAAAATTAAAGGATATAAAAAAAAAGAAAAGAAAAAAGTCTGAAGATATCACTGAACCTGCTAAGAGAAGAAGAATAATCCAAGTATTAAGTGATGATGATAGTGATTGAGAAAAAGTAACTTGTTCATTATACTGTACCTGCATATATTTTTATATTTCTTGCATAGTACTTTTATAAATTATATATAACATTATTCATAAAGCATTTTAATTTTTTGATCTACAAACAGATTAAAACAAAAGGTGTATTTTTAACAGTTTCTTGTACTTTTTTAACAATTGAAACAATATTAACAAATTACACAGAACTTACCAATTATTAATAATACAAACAATATATACATTAGTAAAAGAGAACATAACATGTACAATTCTTTTTAAGACTTAGTAACATAATTCATACAATTTTTAAAATTTAACCTGTACATAAATCTATATACCTAAAAATAGGTAAAAAATAATATCAACTTGTACAAATAAAAATAAATCTTAAAAAATAAGATCAGTAAAAAAAATAGTGAATTCTTTTGTAACCAAAAATTGATTAAAATAATGTAGATTTGATTTGAACTGAAAACAAATGAACTACCTAACTAAAATATAAAAAAAATTCTTGACCAAAAATAAATGAACAAAATATAAAATATTTACAACACTTAAACAATATATCACAATAATTATATTTGACACGTCAGAATATATGTATATGTATATATATTTTTGTAAATAATTAATTAATCTATAAGTAGAATGTACCAACAATAAAATATTTATAAAAGGTATATTTTTAATAGATTTTGTATTATTCAGTCTTCAGCATTAAATAGCAATATTTACAAAAAAATAAAACTAACTATCGGCATTTACGTTTTCCCTTAATTCTAATTGATTTAGTTTATTTGGATCGTTGATGAAAACTTTCTTGGCTAAAGTCTGCAATAAAATAAATATATATATTATTTTATTATTTAAGTAGAATAGCATAGATCATAAACATAATCCAAAATGCTAAAAGGGAAGTTTTAGCAAGACTTTTGCTAAATCGATTAATTTCGATAATCAATATAACGGTAATTTTTTTTTTTTTTTTAATATTGTAAAATAATTGACTTAATATAAGTATGACCAAAGATAATTAAATTGATGTTCCCATATTTTTTGCATGTAGTTTGCTAAAACCCTCTATTAGCATTTAAAATTATTTCACTTCTTAATTATTTAAATTTTCAGTGTATTTCCATTAATTTCTTGATGTGTAAAATGAGATGATACCGGTGTATTAGGAGTGCAATCGTAACATATATTGCCGCCAATTCTAATTCAAGAGGATCATGAATAAAATGTATCAAGTGTTTTGTAGATATTTGATACATATACTGATGAATTATACTTATTATACACAGATATATTATCTTATTCAAGATTAGTTTGTAAATATACATTTTTATTAGTTACACATTGTATTGATCCTTAATATGTTACCCTATATGCTGTAAACCCCTATTTGCTGTAAAAAGGTGAACATTGAAACGACATTGATTAGAGATTCTTTTATACAGGGTGAGTTTTAAATGTGTAGTTATATTTTAATCCTCAATATATTTCGTCGAGTACAGTTGATTGGCAGTAAAAAAAAAATTTTTTTCTAACAATTTTTTCATCCTCCAACAACTGACATTTTGATGGTCACTGGATAATTGTGTAAACATTGTTCACAGAAATGATGTAAGTAATAAATAACAGCTGGCAGTGTTGCCACTGCCAGAGTTTACCTTGTTCCTCACAATTATCCTATTTTAAATTATAATAATATATCATTTCAAAAATTGAATGGTAGAAGCCGTTACTTTGTGATAATCAATCATAATGATAGAATAAAAACACTTTTCTTTGTTTTTTATCACTGTTTTTAATATAACTAAGCGTTACTGCAGTTTCGACACTCAACGTGTCATTTTCAAACGATTCACAAACTGAATGAAGACATAAAGGAATTTTTTGCAGATTTATACCTAAGGTGACCCTTCTAAGTATTTGACAATAATACCTACTTAAACCCTAATTAACATAAATTGAGATTACAAATCTAATTCTGGTAAAACCAGGATTATGGCATAAATATATCAAAAAGAGGCGTATAATATAAGTCTAACTGGTCGTTAAGAAGGTTATTAGGTTGAACATGATTATATTTGAATATTTCCAATGATTCTAATAAATTTAATTTAAAACTTTTTTCTTGAGTATGTAAAATATTTAGGTTCTCTAATTTTGGAAAAGTGTGACCAGATTCTAAGATATGATTTGAAAAAGTTGAGTCGGTTTTATTGAGTCTAAAAGAACGTAAGTGTTCATTATATCGAACTTTAAATGTACGACCAGTTTGACCTAAATAAGTGGCATCACAATCCGGGCATGTTAATTTATAAACTCCAGATTTCTCCAGATTATTAGTTTTCACACCTTTTATTTAATGCAAAAGATAAAACTAATAATCTGGAGAAATCTGGAGTTTATAAATTAACATGCCCGGATTGTGATGCCACTTATTTAGGTCAAACTGGTCGTACATTTAAAGTTCGATATAATGAACACTTACGTTCTTTTAGACTCAATAAAACCGACTCAACTTTTTCAAATCATATCTTAGAATCTGGTCACACTTTTCCAAAATTAGAGAACCTAAATATTTTACATACTCAAGAAAAAAGTTTTAAATTAAATTTATTAGAATCATTGGAAATATTCAAATATAATCATGTTCAACCTAATAACCTTCTTAACGACCAGTTAGACTTATATTATACGCCTCTTTTTGATATATTTATGCCATAATCCTGGTTTTACCAGAATTAGATTTGTAATCTCAATTTATGTTAATTAGGGTTTAAGTAGGTATTATTGTCAAATACTTAGAAGGGTCACCTTAGGTATAAATCTGCAAAAAATTCCTTTATGTCTTCATTCAGTTTGTGAATCGTTTGAAAATGACACGTTGAGTGTCGAAACTGCAGTAACGCTTTAGTTATATTAAAAACAGTGATAAAAAACAAAGAAAAGTGTTTTTATTCTATCATATATCATTTCTTTATCTCTAAATATGAAACAAAATCGAAAGTAATCATTTTATAAGCAATAGATTACTTTGCTTAAATATTTGATTCGAATCCATGTTATGTACAATAAAGATGGGTTACTTGCAAATAATCATTACGTCCATGCGAATGAGAAGAGGTTGAGGTTGCGTGTAAAATGTCAAACAAAACGAACCTTCAAAACAGGCTAGAAAGACCTTCTGATCTTTTATTTTTGTGAGAAAACCACTTTTTAAATTTAAATAAACTTCAATGGTTAGGCCACAAATAAATCTTTGTAGCACAAAACATAACAAAAGTTATAGGTTATGCAGGTTTATTGTTTACAACAGCAAACGAAACAACTAAATCGGATTAATTACATCTATGAATTACTTGGATATGAAACAGAAAGGCAAAAAAAACACCCTCATGATCAAGTCAGAGAGGTCACAGGATCTAAAGGGTAGGTTTGTTACAAATGGTAATTATTTAATACTCAATAAGATGCTTCAAATTTCCTGAAAATTTTTCTATCCCCATAATGAGGTATTCTGAACACGAATATGTAGTTTTTTTGCCAGAGACAAGCCGTTATGGGAAGAGGAAAAAATATATATTTTCACACACTTCTGTCACATTATACTGGACATACCTAACAATTTTCATTTTTTTTCCCCAATAATACTCTGGGCAGTTAGGAGGCTAGTATAAGACATTTTTTATAAATAGACCCATTTTTCCTTAGAATAACAGCACTTTGTATGATATATCTCCGCTACATGATAAAAATTCAACCACACTAAAATGTGGTTAGCGTCTCGTTTCAGATTGTATCTGAAGTGCGGCTCAAATAATTTCACTGTGTTCCTTGTCCTACAATAACCATTCAAATTTATGTCATTCCCCTTAATTTTCCTTGCCCTTAAATGTCCTATTTTGCAATTTTTAATGTTTTTATGAAGATCACGTGATCAGTGATCAAAAATGAAATGATGGGCAAGGGAAATGTAACGGAATAATGACATTTTAAAGGTCGTTTTAGGGCAAGGATAATTAAGGGGAATGACATAAATTTGAATAGTTTTGTAGGGCAAGGAACACATTGAAATTATTTGAGCCCCACTTTAAACTTTACACACAATTCATTATGACACAATAACTATATTTTCATGGAGTATTCAAATCCATTTTAATATGGTTCCCAATCTGAAAAAAACTGCATGAAAACATGTATTAAAATCAATATGAATCCCAAGGTCGATTAGACTTTTCCTAGGATCATATCGAGATCCAAATCAATCCAACTACATGAAAACGGCTATTGTATTGAATCTAAACATGCGCACTGTGAAGTTTGTTTTATTCCAAACTTTTCAAACTTTCCATTTTGTGGCCGAGTGGCTGTTAAACTTAATTTATTTAAAATAAAAATATGTAGTGATAAATTATAGTTTTCTACAAACCAAAATCATCAGCTGATAAAAGACACCTGCCCCAAGATGACAGTTAACAGCTGGCAAATATTAAAATTTCAAAATAGGATTTCAAATCATTTTAGATACTGTTCATGAAAACGTTGAACGGTATTGGACTGAGATCGATTTCAATACTTCATGGAAACGTAGTAAATATCTGACATGCCACGCTAATATCGCAGTTCACATTATGGCGTGGCTGAATTTTTATCATGTAATGGCACTATCCCGAATAAAGTGCTACTTTCTCAAGAAAAAATTGTGTTTTTTATAAATAATGACATATACTATCCTCCTAACCGTCCTGAATATTATTGAGGAAAAAAAAAGCAAATTGTTAGGAATGTCCAGTGCAAAAAGTAACAGATGTATGTGAAAATACTGCAAACTATTTTCCATCACCCGATTGTTATTGTGTTGCACCTTCAGTGTTTTACTATTAAAGGCCAATTAAAAGAACCGATTTATTCCTCGAACCCCTACACTTCAAATTGTAATAGCAGGGGGTAAGTACCTACTTAAAAATAATAATCCTTTGAAAAAATGAGATGGAAACATTATATTCCTCTCGAGATTCCCTAAAAAGTTTACTGTTCATCGGAAAATTTGGTTTTAGTTGTACATTCCATATGAAACATTTGAAAATAAATGTTGATTGGTGCAAGAAAAACACAAAATTGTACATTTCTTACATTGAAAGGTATTTTAAAACGGAGCAATTAATCATTTAAGTAGGTAATTATTTCACACATTATAAATTCGGGACTCAACTTACTGCTAGGGCTCGTTTTTCAATCGTGGGTTAGCTAAACTCACACTTTTAGAATTCGAATTTTTTTTAATTTTACATTTATTTTGGAAGTGGTTATAGCAACAAATATTTTATGCTAAAGTAACTTTTAGTTGAATGGTTTGTATTAGAATCTCATTGATTTTTATGAAAATATAATTCTAGTTAACTCCAACTTATGTTAACTCACGATTGTAAAACAAGGCCTAGGTGAGAGAATTGCATAAGAAATGCGGCAACGTTGCCTCAATCCAATACATCGTTTTAGCTAAGATATTGAATGTTTCCAGTAACCAGCAGTTCCAAAACAATTTCATTGTATTTTTTTGAAAGTCGATAACTCAGTTACACGTGGGAATTAAAAAAAATATGTGTCAGAGGGTTTCTATAGATGTCAAGAATCGGTGGTTTAAATCTCACCCTGTATAATCCATGCAATAAATTAGTGGCATCATAGTGCATGGAAATTAGAGATTTTGAAAGAAAAAATTAATGTTTTACAATTTTGGTGACATGTTCAGAATATAGGTAATAAATTGAAAACTAAAAGGTTACCATCCAAAAAAGGGTGAGCTTCACCCCATACCCCCCTCAAAAAAGGTGCATTTTTGAGTTTTTTGGAATTTTTTAACAAAACGGTGTCCTATGGGAAAAAGTAGAGAGAAAATGTTGCCCATAAGTTGCAATGATGAGAAAATCAATACGATAATATACGGTTTATGAGGCAATAAGTCAATAAATAGTTAAGTTATACTAATATTAACAAACAAGAATTACAATTTAAAAACATCAAAGATTGAATGAAGACTTGATATGTCTAATATTGATAGATTTAAACATTTCTATGGATTCTAATAAATTTAATTTTAAGCTTTCTTGTACATGTAGTATTTTAAAATTACTTAAATTTGGAAAATTGAGACCTAACTCTAAAATATAGTTTGAAAAAGTAAAATGTGTTTTATTATATAGTAATAATTATCATTTATGAATCACCAAGTAATGGCTATGCAATTTAATTTTTAGAAAATCTGTTACCTATGTGCACTTATTTTTATTTATATTACCTACCAAAATATTAAACTGCAAAAACATACAGCGTATCGGGCTGTTTTATCTAATTAATTTTCTGCGAACATAATCAGTATTGAGAAATTCTTCGTAATTTTTATAGCTCATAGAATTTTGGAGACACAAATATTCTTTTTCACATTCCTGAAGGGCTTGAACAAAATCAGTTTGCTCAATTGACATAAGTTTGACCCTACTTTGAAGAACGGATAAAGGTTTTGAAAAATAATCGTGACAACCAGGAAATTTAATAGGTATTGCATCTGACTGCAAGAGGGTACAGTAATTTTACAGTTACAATCTGACTTGTTCGGGAATCTTGTTCAGAGATTTCTGTAACAATTTCTGTGTGATGAAACGAAGCTCGCACACTTTACTGCACTTTGTAGGTGTAAATCCTTTTCTTGGAATAGCTGAAATCCATTTTTTACATAAGCTCTCATCCTTCGCAATAGAAAACACAAGCATTTTCAGCCCATTCACGTAATTCCTTTGCAACCCGGTACACTGCATTTATACGACATGTTTACGAACTTCTATCATGACGATTTTAATTTAAAAAACACTAATTATAGCATGAAAACTATCAGAAAAATACAAATAATAAGTTAGGATGTACCTAATCTATATATAACATACATAAGTAACTGATACTCATGTACTAAAAATGTGCAACTGCATGAAATATTCTAGAATTCATGGACTAGCGTGGGTGACGTAAGAAGAGGCATTTGGCTCAGCACTGAGGCCTTGTTTTTAGGTGATAATGATTACTCTCACCCTTTTAAGGGTGGGAAGTTTTTAGTTTTTCAAAATTTACCTACATTTTGAACATGTCACCAAAATTTTAAAACATTAATTTTTCTATTCCCTATTTTTCAGCATAATTTCACTATTAAATAATATTTGCCATTGAATGTTTTTTTTCTTTTAAAATAAGACACACAGATCAAAAAAAACATTTGCAGCATGAAAATTAAAAAAAGTGAATTGAATTAATGAAATTTAAAAAAAAAATTAAAAAAACTGCATTGTGTATACTATTATCAGTGGCAAGATTGCGTAGAAACTAGAATACTAAAACCGTTGTTAACAAGTATGGAGTGACATGAATGACTCGAGTATATGACTCTTCTTCCTACAATTATTAAAAGGTTTAAACCTTGATGGATACTGGTTGGCCTCATCTCAAAATTGATGATGATTTATAACAAATGAAATTATTGGTCCGTGTTCAGCTATCTTGATGCCTATATCATCACAAACATACGATCAAGTAATGTGCTGTATACAGCAGTTCTCAACGGTCATATAACTTTAAATGGTCCACATAATTATATACATGGTGATTCAGAAAACATGATTTCCTACCTATTTCTCGAAATCAATTATAGATGGCGAAATGCGGTGAAAACCATAAATTCAGCACATCAGTTGAGTTAGATTTCATATGTCAGCAAAACTGTTTCGTTAAAACTCTGAAATACAGGGACGCCTCAAAATTTTGATCGAATTTTTTTACTATCGCACAACATTGAGCAAAATGTACAGACATAGGAAGTTTGGATGTCATCCCAGATAAGAACTTTTAAATTTATTATATTTCGAATAAACGCTGATACAATAGTAATAAATAAATTGTAATTTTTGCCAGTGTACTTACACATTAATTAATTATCCTTTTGCATGTAAAATCGACACCGATGAGCGATCGTCAACCATCGATAATTATATTGGCATCGATGAGCGGCTGAGAATAAGTAATTATATTATTTATGGATGTAATGTAGTCTCAAAGGCGATCATTTGTGTTCCTAAACAAAGTACTCTTAGGCGACTACCTGCTGTATTGACCTTCTTAGTAGTCGGAACAGTGTCGTTGCTCTATGTAGTTTATAATTTGTTCAGTTCAAGAACAGTTCTGTTGTGTGTACAGAAAGTATAGAAATTTTTTTTGTTCGATATTTTGTTTAGTGTAGTGCGTTAGTGGACGTAGAAAATGGCAAGGCTGTTCGCATCTTCAGAAACAGTGATACGCTATGTAAAGTGTATGACGTTACTCTGTCATACGAATAAATCCGCTATAACAAAACGTGTCAAAAAAACACCAAACGTTGGTTGGAGGAGACAAACAAAAGCGATGAAACATTGAGGAGCTGTTATGTACAGGTAAAATATTGTTTACTGTACTGTTTGCTCCTGTTTTACAGTCTGCCCCTATTATTTACGTCATGACATTCAAATTTCGTATGTCTAGATATATCATTGAAGACGTTAATGTTTTTTTCCTGGTCAATAAAAAAAATATTTTGAAAATTTTAAGCAGTTCTATGCTCAAAAATGTAAAACTTCAAGCCTCCAAATTATAAGATTTTTTTGAAATATCAAAATTTTCAAATTGCAATACATATTACATCGTTTGAAAAAATATTAATGGGTTCTCATTTTATATACCAGATGTGTTTTTCTATATTTTGGTAAATCCCTGGTAGCCCCAGAAGTTCTGAAAATGATTTCAATGGATCAAACTTTATTGAAAAGGAAGGTTGATTTGCATAAAAGTGAAATTTTAAAGCGTAACTTAAATTGAAATAACTCATACAAAAATTGCTCAATATGTTTCAGTGGCGCAATCAATATAAACCCTCTGAAGAATAATAAGGTGTAAATTTTATGTGTCCATTTAAAATTTTCAAAATATTTTTCTCAGGATCATTTAAAAATTTAAAGACTTCTTCAATGACATTCAATATTGTACAGTAAAAAATTTTTTGGTCAAAATTATGTTTTCAAAGTTTTAGGAAATAGTTTTTCCGACATATGAAATATGCCATCGGGTTTTACTGCAACGCGTCATCTGTAATTGATCGAGAAATAGGCGAGTGATCATGTTTTTGAATCACTTTGTATAATAGACTTTTTGTCTATAATGGTGCATTTATAAAGGGTATGTTCCATTAAACACCATGGTCGTTTTGGTTAATGGTAGCGCCTCCCATAAATGTAATATCGCCGAAAAACGGTTTATTTACGGAACACGCTTACCAAAAAAATTGGTAAGTCATTTGTCACCAAAACGAACGGCATAATATCCTAGTAGATGAATGCGGTTAATAAATGGAGGAGGGCCTGTCAAATCAAATAAGGGTGGTCAGTGGGTGCTTGTAACTGAAAATCATCATCATACTGCTTCATATGTCTGAATTAAAAGCTTCGCTTCATAAAAAACAAAGCTGTTGCTTCATTATTCAATATAATGATAAGGCCAATTTCTCAATGAGAAATTTTTAAAACTAGTTGCAAAACTTAAAAATAAATTCATCCTCGAAGGATCTTTATCTTGCTCGCGGTGAGGGGGCTTGTGTGCTCTAATGAGGGCTATGCTATGCTATGCTGTCAGTAGCTTGGCCACCGGTAGGGACTCCCATGCGGGACAGGCCGAAGAGAAGAGCCAGACTAAGAAAGATCCACACACATACACCTTACACACCTATACACAAATGCTTGGTCAGTAGCACTCCTGGATTCCTCCTCTTCCAGGGAGGAATTCGAGGTGGGGCTCTTGGATTGGGAGCGAGTTGGAGAGGTAGCAGTGAGTGCTACACCCAGTGTCAGCGAGTATTGGGGCCCACCCTTGCATAGTCAGCGTAGGAAGCTGCCCTTTCACCCGGTGTATAATATCGGAGCTTGTAGTGCCAGGTAACGCCTGGAATAGGGCCCTACTGCTTTCTTCGGGGCTTCGCTAGTGGCTGCAACCTTTCTCGTCGGGATAAAGCCTAGCCTTGTGCTCTACCGGGAGGAGGGGGGAATCAAGGGCGTCTGACAGCCTAAGCATATACATACATAAAACACACACACGCAAACACACACACGCACACACACACACACACACACACACACACACGCACACACAAACACGCGCGTACACACACACACACACGTACATATACGGACATACACATGCGCACACACACGCGTGCACACAGACACCCGCGCACGCACACACACCCGCGCACGCACACACCCACCCACGCACACCGCACACACACCCACCCACGCACACACACACACACACCCACACACACACACACACACACACACCAGCGCGCCCACGCACGCACGCGTACACACATTTTACACACATAAACTGAGACCCACCCCCTCAACAACACTTATGGAAGGAAATGAACAAGGATGTCGTAAACAAGCCCATCAATCCAGAGCTCCCCTAGCTCAGAACAGGAGGTGGTGGCCACCGAGCCCCTACCTCACCAACATAGAGATCTTCTGAGGTCTCCTAGTGACGAGTTCGAGGAGGGACCGAAAGGTTCTACCATGGATGAAGCCACTGAGGATACCCTCAGAAAGAGAAGAGACAAGAGGAAAGCTTATAAGAAGAGAGCCAGAAGCAGGAGGAAGGAACAGAAGGCCAATAACAGACCACGAGTTCTGAGCGTGCCGTTAAAGGAAGCCAGGCGTGCCGTTAAGGGAAGCCAGGCGTGCCGTTAAGGGAAGTCAGGCGTGCCGTTAAGGGAAGCCAGGCGTGCCGTTAAGGGAAGCCAGGCGTGCCGTTAAGGGAAGCCAGGCGTGCCGTTAAGGGAAGCCAGCGTGCCGTTAAGGAAGCCAGCTGCACCAGACCAGTAGGCAGGCGCACAGAGCAACCCTCTAACACGATGGGCCCTAAAGCAAAGTGGACGAGAAGGGAGGCCAAAAGGCAACCCATCTCACTCCCTTCTGCTCCTACTTCGGTAAGGGGAGTAAGGAACCGGGGAATCTGCAAAGACCCCCAATCACACAGCCCCTACCAAGGGCTCCAAGCGGAAGAGGGTTGCTGAGAAAACCACACTTTCAGAGCGGCGGAACAAGCGGGACAGGGCGGTCCGGCCATCCTCGAGGCCAACAGCCCAAGCGGCCCAGTGTTTCACTTAGGGGGAAGCACAAGGGCGGCAAACCTGCGGGCTTCAGGGGCCGGCCCACAGCTATACTGCTGTCAGGGGGAAAATCAGGTCGTTATAATGTCCAGCCGCGAGGCTGGTATTATTACACCTGAAGAGGCAGAGTGCCTGAGAGGCCATCTCGTGGAAGGAATGTTGCGGACTATGGCAGGCCCCGAAGGGAGTCCTCAGGGTCAGGAACCCCACTTCAGGAACTTGGGCCAGGTAGAACCAGGCTGGTTTCTATATGCCGAGGATGAAACCTCCAGGCGCTGGCTCCTGCTTTGCGAGCGACTGACGCCCATGGTCGGAGAGGGTTGGCTTCTGGCCGAGACGCCAAGAGGCCAATCTTAGCCGAGTCTTTAGAGTGTTGGCTCTCCAGAACCGCAATATTGGGGTATGGCGGCATCTGGAGGCAACAGGTGGTCCTGGTGGGTGGCACCTGATCTTCATGGTTGGCCAAGACAAAATTAGACACTTGGAGAGCGCCGGGTGAGTGCTCTACTATGAGGTGGTAACCTTGAAAGTGCGCAGGTTATCGGCTTGGGATGGAGCTACTCGCCAGGAGCTTTCCAGGGTCGATGTGTTGAGGTCAACAGAGGAGACGGGGAAATAGGTCACTCAAATCCACACCATGTAGACCCACCCTCCCATGAACCTATTGTAGGTGAATCAAATAAATCTCCAGCACAGTCAGGATACCACTTGGGAACATCTTGACAGGTAAAACTGGAGAAATTGTACTAATCCAGGAACCCTATATTATCAGGAACCAAGTGAGGGGATTAGGAATGCCTGGCTACCAGGTGATATTCGGAAAGGAAGGAGAGGACGATCGACTAAGAACATGTATAGTAGCCTCCAAGGATCTGCAGTTGGTGCCATTGACCCAACCGGGGGCCAAGGATGTTCAACAGTCGTCTTTGAATATAAGGTAAGAAATATAAAATATAACTAACTGCTAACCTTAGCAGTATTTATCTTCCATATGATAACGCGACTACCGCCTACTCAGGAATTAGAAGGTATCGTTGGAATGAAAGTCTTCCATTAATAATTGGATGCGACGCCAATGCTTACCATATACTGTGGGGCAGCTCCGACGGCAACACCCGGGGAGAGGCTCTACTAGAATACTTGGCATTGATGAACCTACAAGTTATGAATAGAGGAAAAGAGCCAACGTTTATCAACCGCACTTGCCAGGAGGAGATTGATATTATGCTGGTCTGTCAAAGTCTGATGGGAAAAATTTCTGATTGGAGGATAACTTGAGATATTTTGATGTCTGACCAAAGGATGATTAGATTCGAGATTAGGTCCGACAGGACAGAGGATATAGGGCCTGATGGTGGAATAGGTCGCTTAATGACCTGCACCGAACAGTCAGGTGTGCTAACAATCAAAAAGTCAAAAAAGGATCGGATTCCTCATGGGACGACTTCAAGGAGAAATTTTAAAAAGGAACTAAGGCGCAGCAAGAGAGAAATCTGGCAGAGGTACTGTGTGAACTCCTTACCAGAAACCATGAAAATACTCAGCTGCGAAACAAGGGAAACCATAGGATCACTTCTGGGGAGGAGTCATTAAGACACCTCTTAAAGGTTCACTTCCCGGGCGAAAGCGCCGCCGCGGCAGTATCCTCGGAAGAGCAGATGCCACCAGTTGATTGGCGGCTTGCCGAGGAAATTGTAAATGACGGCGCGGTAGCCTGGTCACTGAACGAGTCCAATCTCTTTAAAGCAGCAGGGCCAGATGGAATCTTCCCAACTCTCTGCTTCAGAAGGGTGTAGATATTTTTCTACCACATTTAGGAGGAATATTTGTGTTCAGTTTGGCACTGGGATATGTTCCTCTGGCCTGGAGGTCAGCCAAAGTTGCCTTCATCCCCAAAATGTGAAAAAAGGACTACACTGCTGCCAAATCGTTTAGGGCTATCAGTCTCACGTCCTTCCTGTTAAAAGTACTGGAAAGGAGAAAGGATAGTGGACAGATATCTGTTGGAAGGGGACCTAGCCAGGTACCCATTCCGCAAGAATTAGCATGCATATAGACGCGGGAAGTTCACAGAAACAGTCCTGCACACCGTCGTGCATAAGGTAGAAAATGCCCTTCTGCATAAGGAGGTCACCCTAGTAGTATTTTCCGATATTGAGGGAGCCTTCGATAAAGCAAGGACTACTGCTCCAGCACTAGTGAGATGGGTGAAATCTGTGCTGCAAAAGACGAGTTAATGCTGCTTTAGGTGATTGTCAGTGATAGCGCCAAACAAGTCGATATCAGCCTGGTTACTCGGAATACTCTGAATCTCTTAATCGGAGCTCTGACAGACCACTACAGACTTAGGAGGCATCTATTATTGATAGGTATTGAGAAAGACCCTACATGTCCAGAATGCGGGAGTGGTGAGAAACGTCTTACCACTTCCTGGGACAGTGTGAAACATTCGGGCGCACTGAATTACATCCTGACCTTCATTAGAAGATCGGAAAGATTTAATGAAGGAGCAAACGAAGTACATGGCTGAAGGGACAGCTGGGGGGTTGGTAAAAAGGCCCATTTGCGGAATTTTGCCAGGCGTCACCATCCGCCACCATTACCATTACCATAAAAATAAATTACAATACACAACTTAATGTCACTGTTTACACTTTAGAAATATATCTGGGTCATTTAAGTGGGTATTGATTTGCGTTTAGAGTGTCTCGTTAAGAAAGCACAAAATTGAGACTACCAACAGACAACCACTGTAAAATTTTCGGTGACCGGTTCGGTTCATACAGTGTATTAACAGAGTATACCCTTAATAATAAATCATAAAATAAATTTAAAATGTTTATTTAAGAGTGGAACTATTTAATCAATAAGATCATGAGAAGTTCTAAAAATTCTTCATCATCTACTTAAATTAATAATAATTAATAATGGTTCAACCTCATCATAACACTTTATGTTCCCAATTTTTCTTCACAATTAATTTCTTCCACGTGCCTCACATAATTGTCCCAAATATCTGGAGTAATTTGGTCTAAGGATTTTTGCCACACCACAAAATTTGCTTGTCTCCAAAACCAACTTTGCCAATGTTGCAGATCAGAATATCATTTGCAAATACCCCACACCAACTCTTGGATTATATTACTGTCTGGTCAGTGAAAGAAAACCCGGGGAAGAATGTGATTTCTGCATTCCATTCACAATTAAGCATAAATTAAATAAATGAATTAGTGCATGACAAACTTTTGTGTTCGTCATCCGCATCTACTAATTGGGAGCAATATTATATTCCTAGTCAATTGTTTCGCAGAAAGCTGGCGACTTATCGGCAATACTCTTTTGCCGCGTGGGCCTATTTTACCGACTGGATAGTACCAATGGTAAGGCGGCAATTAGTAGTTGATGACCAGAGTAATTTGTCTATCATACCTTGGCTTTTGTTTGTTCTAGCTACATAAATTAAATTTAGGAAATCAATTTTCAGGATATTTTCCCAAAATAATACATCTTTACCAGTGAGCCATTCTTTTTAATTTGTGTTATTCCAGGAAGCATGAGGAACTAGCTCTACCAAGAAACTGGTATGAAGTATTATCCACCACTACTGACGAGGGTCAAGCAATATTTGGTTTTAGTTTTTCCAAGACCCATTTTTTGAAAGAATTTTTGTACATTGATTCATGGCAGTTTGCCGACTTTAATTTCATGAAGAAGAGCAATGAGGCATTTTGTATGAAATCATACCTCGTTTCAGCATGCAACACAACAAAATGGTTCCCATTTGCAGTATGACCTTTTTTTACAGCATTTCATAATATTTGAACTCCTCTTTGGCAAAGATCCATGTTTCGACGAAATACACAAATTGATTTGTGATATTCTTCTTGTACTGCCGTAAAATGCAATACGTTTGCTTATGATGTGAGATTGCTCACAAAAAAAAACTACGATTATTTTCCCGTTTGAAAGAAAAGCCTATATTCCTTAAAATATTCCACAAACTCATATTCGAAACATCTATCCCTTTGCTTCACTATTTCATTAAGCGTTTTAATTGTGATGTTTTTCTCATCTTTCATGGTATACACAATGTTACGAATTTTTTTGTACTTTCTGATTTGATTACATTATCAACATCATTAGTATTCAATTTATGTCTGTTATGCGTTTTTCCTTGAATAATACTCTTATTATTCCTCTATTCACCAGAATTGCACTCTGATGCGGTTTATGCTTCTCAACCTAACTTTTAACAGGTCAGCAATTCTCTGAGGTGTCATAGATAATGGAAGCAAGGGACAATTACATTATTCTTTCTTGAAGTACTTAAGAAGGATTATTACAATTTATGGCCCCGTTACTGAATAGTACACTTTGTTATCTTTGTGTACTGTAGACAGAAAATATTGTCGATACGGAACTGTCAATTTCAATTAATGAGGGCTAACGTTTTTAGGCTCACCAGTTGGCGCCACTGGCGAGTAAGATCCTGTCAAAAGTTATTGTTAGGGCGGAAAAAGTTTATAGGGTTTTATTATAATTATTTCATACACCAGTAAATGAAAAAACTTGTTAATTATGCCTCAGTGTTGTGCATTTTCATTTTATTCGGAAACAAAAAGCGGATATATGCTTCCGAGAGATAAAACTCGCCTAAAACAGTGATTGGTAGCGATTCGCAGGGATAACTTCACTCCTTGAAACATTCGTGTTTTTGTAAGGAACATTTTCCTCCTGACGATTATGCGTTACCAAAGGAGTCTACTACAGAAAATCATAAATAATAATCATGCACATTCGTTGTTTTCATCATGCTCATGCTTGATATAACCTAACTTTAATGACCTTTGATAATAGGTACAATAATTTCCCTACTGAGCAAGTAAATTACTACTTTCCCTTTCTGCCATCATTGTGTTAAATGTTCTTCAGCTAATTTTCATAAAAATTACTAAAAACCCGCGTTAAAAAGCCATAGTAAACATTAACGTTCAGTGACATGGACTTTACCCTACACTAGCGCCTCTCGTGGTGAAGTCAAGCGCGGTAGCCCTCATTGTGTCAAAACATTTTTACTACCACTGTTTCTAAAAAATCAAAGTAGACATTCATTATTAGTAAATATGACGGAACTGGCATTATAATTCATGGTACGTAAGTCATTTATTGCATTAACATACATTGAGTGCTGATGTATAAGTAAAAACAACAAACATAACGCATAATTGGTGCATACAGGCGCTAAGATAGCTGAAATGACTATAACCTATATAGGAAAGGGCCATGATATTGCATGAAATAAGAAAGAAAATAATTGATATTGTGTCTATCTGAAATAAAGGAAAAATAATATATATGATGGCAATTTGGCTAAAGAGCTAATCTGCCCCCATGAAATGTCATGTTTAGAGGGCAAACATTAGTGTGTTTGTGACAATTGCAAATTTTAACTCTTAGGCTGTTATTAGTCCATGTCAAAGGGTGCCTCCATTTGACAGTGTAACAGAAATAGGATTTGGGATTGTAATGTCATTTAAAATAATACCATTAAAAATTAATGACACGACATTTCACTTTATTCATTTAATAAACTGCATACTATTTTGGCAGATAATTATCTTGCCAATATTTAATAAGCAAATAATGCAAAATTAAGAATAAAACTCGTATGAGCGAATACTGTTATAATCGGTTAAATGAAAATTATATTTTAATTAATATCACAAAAATTTGGTTTAAGGCTTCAGCAAACAGGAATGCAAAATAATTTATAAATTTAAATATACCTCACCTTTAGACTCTCTAAACATTGGTCCCCATCACATGTGTTAATTTCCGTAAGTAAACTATTAGATCTTTCTAGTTCTGCATATAATCCAAAAGGTATTTTTGCTAAGCACTCTAATTTCATAATGTGCATTTTCGAGCGCAAGTGTTTAGCTAAATGGCCATGTATTCGAAAAGCAATATTACAGTCAGAACACTTAAATGGCCTTGGTTCTGAAGATGATAAAGCCGGCGAAGACGATAACTGAAAAGAAAAAAAATTCCATGAAATTTTGAAATTTATATTAACCATGGTTAGTTGTGTTTTTGTTTCTACTGGATTTTTTCCCATTAGTCATGCACACTTAATACTAAATATAAATATTATCTTTAGACAAAACTATTACCTTTGCGATATACACAATTCCAATATAAAATATCACACAAAGTGTTCTGTGGAAATAACTGGCTCGGTAATGTGAAGAACAGTGGCGAGTGCTTTCACGCAAACCGCCCCTGACCAAGTTGATGAGGGGACCTGCTCCCATCACCAATTTTTGATAGGGATGTAAAATGTAGGTTCCGTATATCTGTGATGCGAGTTGTAAAATATTTCTACCCCACACAACGTGAGAGTTTGGCAAAATTTACAGTTAGGGATGCTTGTGCTTACAGAAGTACTCATGAGGTTATCTCTTGGCGTTGTTGATTGGCCTTGGTAGCGGTAACAGACTGATGTTAAATATGTATAATAATAATCTTTATTATTAAATAATAAATATTTGGCTAACACAATTAAATAAGTGATTAAAAAAAGCGATATAAAGTGATTAAAAAAAAAGTTCTGTGGAACTAAGGAATTTATGTGGAAACGAAATACAGTCGAACTTCTCAATAACCCGAATATATTTCTGGGCCTTTGATATACAGGGACACCTAGGTGGTTCTAAATAACTCATGATTAATCGGTCTAACAACCTTCATTACCAAGATACAGGGCGTTTTCTCAGTTTTGCCTAATTTTTTCTTATGCCACAGCATACGAACCACTCTATATAAAAATTTAATATTCAGTAGGTATGCTTTACTCAATTTATCGATCGATTAAGATATTAACCAAAATGGAAATACAGGTCCGGCTTCATAAAAAAAATATCAAATTCGTATATCCCAAAAACTAAATTTTTAAATTCTATTTAGATATTTAAAAACAGTGGAAATAAATAAACAGCATACTTTCTATAATTCCACTTTTAATTTTACAGGTTTGAGTTTTTAACACAATTTCAATTTTATGGAAAATTCCACGAGGTACAATTTAAAAAACTATTTTTTATCTGTTAAATTAACAAAAGTATTCAACTTTCAATTAAAACGCTAAAACTTCCTTATCCTGTTGTTTCAGTGTTATAAAAGTATTTCAAAAAGAAATTACAGGTCCGACCTTAAACCAAATTTTTTTTTCTTAATCATCATTCAAACTCCCTGCATTACATAATTTTAAAAATTGTGTTAAATATTCGCTTAATAAATAGGAACAGAATTATACAATATGAATAAATAACTTTATTGTGTTTACGTTTGGGCTAAAGCTATAATTTTATTTATTTTTAACGTCTTTTATATTAACGTCCTAACGGAGTTTGGCACATTGCTATTCTACCACTCAACCAGAACAGACACACACACACACACACACACACACACACACACACACACACACACACATACATACACGTCAAGTTTAATGTAAGGAGAAATAATTCTATTTCCATGTTATGATGCAAGCTAAAGAGAGCTATACTATACATGTTGTTTTCTTCATCCCTACCACTGACATTCCCTGCATTTACCAGATGCCGCAGCTGAGACTGGAACTCAAAAGAGATAGACAGTGACTAGCCATGTTCTGCTACACAACAACATTCTAACCAAATGTGTTACCATCTCGGTATTATAAAAACGCTACTATATATCCATGTCCACGCCTCGTACCCAAGACCCTTTGATCTCTTACAAACACTGAACCACTGAGCTATTACCATTTCCATTTGCCTACACTTTATTTCTGTAAATCATTGGTACATGGATTTAGGTGAAAACGTAAAGAGAATAAAGTTATTTATTCATATCGGATGCTTGTTTTCCCATTAAGAGAATATTTAATATTATTTTTAAAATTACATTACGTAGGGTGTTTGAAATAATAAAGAAAAATAGTATTTTGGTTTAAGGCCAGACCTGTAATTGTTTTGGTTCTTTAATTACTCAAAGGTGAGTAATTTTGTTAATTTGACAATAAAAATAATGTTGGGAAGGGTCCTTATTTTGAGAAAAACTCCTTTATCAACTTGCCGACGTTTTGGTAAATTTTATCACCAATCTCAGGGCATATAAAATAAAATTATGAAGTATGTATAAAATTTGTAAAAAATGTAAATTAAAAAATATGGATATAACATGTTTGTTCCAAACAATAAAAAAAAAAAAATAGACGGATATATGCACCTACATACATACACAATACACGTGCACATACATATAAATAGATATTAAAAATTACACCATATTAACGATAATTAAAAATATTTAAATACACTTTTTTAGGGCATCTCAAAATCTAATTTTAACCACATAATATCACACTTAGTAAAACTATATATGCAGTGATGGTAATATCTTGAAAAATAACAATACTTAATTAATTATGAGTTTTTCCTGGTCACCATAAAAAAATATATATGACAAGAAACAAACAGATAAAATTACTGGGTATTAAGAAGTATTTTCTGCTTATGTACTATGGTTTTTTTTTATCTATGATGGTTTCTCAAACCTATTTTGATCACTATAACTACAAATTGACAATATGTAAAAAAATTTAACTGTGCATACTTTGCTATTTGTCAGCTTCACGAAACTCTTAACGCTCAATCATTACTTAGTGTGTATTATTAAAAACAAAATTTTAACTATTCACAGTATCTATATCTTAAGTGCAGTAAAATTTATAAAACAAAACATTTGTCAATTCCAACCAACATTTGAAATCCATTCACATAATACTAGATAAGGCTCAGCTTCACGAAACTCTTAACACTCAATCATTACTTAGTGTGTATTATTAAAAACAAAATTTTAACTATTCACAGTATCTATATCTTAAGTGCAGTAAAATTTATAAAACAAAACATTTGTCAATTCCAACCAACATTTGAAATCCATTCACATAATACTAAATAAGGCTACCTACTAAGGACCAACCAAAATCATAAAGTTCTTTACACGTAAACTCGTCAAGTTTTGTTGCTACTAAATTTTATAATAATTTACTTATCAGTATAAAAAATATAACATTTTCCTCGATTCTTGATAGAGCTATGATGGTTTTTAATCGAGAACTGTTTTTATTCGATAAATGAATTTGTCACTATAATTAAATATTAAGTGAATCCCTTTACTGTAACTTTTAAATTGTGACTATTTTCCAGTATGTGTGTATGTATGTTATGTATGAATATGTGTATGTAGTATGTAGTATACACATGTGTATATAATTGTATATGTGTATTTCTAGTCTTATGTGTGCATGTTAATGAGAGCGTGTGCTTGTATTTTTATTACTTACATTCTTGAAAAAAATTTTTAAACAAAATCTTAGCTCTTTTTTTATATTTTTTAAAATTATTATAATATGTATGCATAAATTTACCTTCTAAAACTAATGTAACTAAACTGACGTTCACATCTGTATTCTGTATCGCCAAAGTGATAAATAAAACTCAATTATATTCTATACATGCACTATTTCCGCTTTCAAGACATAGCTAACATCAGGAAATAACCTGGTCAGTGCTTGTGCAAGCACTTGGAAATTTTGCCGAACCCCCCATTTTATCTTTAAATGTACTCACACTGCAGATACTTGGAACCACAGTTAAATATATCTTGGTGATGGTGATGCAAGCAGGTATGCTCGTCCACTATATTTCATCAACTTGTACTGGCCTGGATTTGAACCTGAGTGGTATGGGCGGAAGGAAGCGCCAGTGTTGTCATCATTGAGCCAGTTATTTTTTTTAATATATGGTAAAAAATTTATAATTAAAAAGCATTTAATTAGCAACTAAAAATAAACACCCAAGCTTTATATTTATTGTGAATTCCATCATAACTTTGCAGTGATCAGAAAATGGCTACAATTAATTTATTGATTAAAACAGTATATTGGTGACAAATTGCAATAAAATTAAAATTTGAAAACTAAGCATACCTATGTACAGTAATGTCTGGTTATGTTGTAAAAATAGAACATTTGAAACTGATGGTAAAAAGGCAAAAATGAAATTTTGTGTTATTCTGTAAAAACGTCTACGAGCCCAAAAATTCGGACACCCATAAATTTTGTGCAAACAGTCCTATAAATTAACTGACCATTTTGAGAAATTTATGGCAAAATTTATATCCACCGATATACATAATAAATATCTATTTTCAACAGTTGTACCTTTATTTTCTAATTTGTTACTTCAAAACAAAAAGAAACACTAAAAATATACTGACAACTAAATGTTCGGACAGGTCAAAAAGCGTATCACTAAAGATAAGCCGTAGCTAGTAGGTTTTGCTAAAAAACATGTGCATGGTACAAATATCAAAATACCATATTGTAAACATTTAAAAGTGTGTATGTCTTTGTTGTTAAGTTATGTACATTTATGCAAAAATGGTGCGAGGTCTAGCCACTAAGAAGAAAGTGAGGAAAATTATTATCCAGCAAATTTCCAAAGGCAAATCAATCAATAAGCCAATAGCAAGTGATCTTGTTATACCTAAACCTACAATTGCTGATATTGTAAAAAAATATGGCGAAACCGCTAAATACTGACGTCCACGGTAAAAAATCCAGGTCGACCGAAAACTGTAACTGCAAGAAATCAGAGTGTTGGTAAAAATGTTGTTACATTACAAAATCTAATAAAGCTATACCTCACAACCTTCTGTCGTTATTTATTATTCTGTGCCATTCTGTACTCTACTGAGCAAGGCATTTTCATCACCCTTCCGGTATTTTGGTCGTTCATCGTGAAATACGCCTGCTATCTGATCGTAAAGAACAATTTCCATAAGGCTGATCTATGGTCATCTGCAAAGGATATCAGGAATTTGCTCTAAAATTTAAGTTCTCTTGTTTTGGATGCAGTGTAGAATGCGTTAGTATTGGTTTAGAAGGGACCTTTCATTGGAAAAAGGATATAATTGTGATCTTTGGCTGGTTTGTAATAAACGCTTACTTAAAATACCACAATATAATTATTGTTTTGAGGAATATTCTATTCTGAGTACTGGGAGACACAAACAGACAAGGGAGACGAAAATTTTTAATGACAACTGGAGACAACCACGCAGATAAAACAAAACATCAAATAACAATACTACATCGGAATATTCAGTGCATAAAAAATAAAATTAATATTAGCTTATTTCTAGAGCTAAACTATAGCAATAAAGTAAGCGTTTTCACATTTGGTGAACATTGCCTGAAACGAGGTGAATATCAGTTTTTAAATATACCTGACTCTTAAATAGCATCTTGTTTCACACGAGAAAATAGCATACATGGGGGCTCATTCATCTTTGTACATAAGAGTATAGAATTTATAGAAGTTGAGGATCAAAAACAAAAAGTAGAGAAATAACTTTAGAATGTTCTACTGTAGAATTAATAAACTATTAAATATTAATTATAAACATATACAGATCACCATTGGGAGATCAGATGTCAAATAGCATTTAAAGAAATAATATTAAACGTAATTAACGAAGTAATCCCAAAAACGGTCCACAAACATACAAAATGTAAGAAAAAGAAATGGATGACTGATGGGTTGAAAGCAAATGTAAAATTAAAAGACAACTGTATGATGGTATGATAAATGGAGTAGTAGAAAAAATACGTACAAAGACTACAGTAATAAATAAAGCTGCAAAATAAAAAAAATGGCGTGCCTTCAACAACACAGTTTACGTTTAATTTACTATTAATGCTAATTGCCTGTGATGTTCTGCTGCACATACTCGATAAACAACTATTTCGAGAGTTCTGGAATAAATACAATGCCCAGGTGAATTTACCAAATCGCACAACGTTATGTAACTATCTACCAACTGTACTCGTAAATAAGATGAAATGTGAATTAAAAAATACACGGCTGTGGTTATCTGTTGATGAGACAACAGATTGTAAAAAATTTTTATTTTAAATGTTATAGTACGAGTACTGGACCCTCTTAAACCGACAGTTCCACTGTTACTAGCTAGCAAAAGACTAAGTCAGTGTACCAGCGAAACAATTACCAGGGTGGCGCTGGAGACATTAGAAAAATTTGAACTGTCAAAAAGTCAAGTGTTGAGGTTTGTGACTGATGGCGCCATGACAATGCGTTCGGTAGGCCGTTCTTTGCAAGAACAAGGTTATACGTTTATACATGTTATGTGTAAAGTGCATGCTTTACATCTTGTGGCAGAAACTATTCAAAAAGGTTTTCCAGAGGTGGATGCATTAATAGCAAGTACAAAAAAAGTGTTTCTTAAATCTCCTAAACGTCTCCGTGTATTTCATAGCAAGTGTCCCGGTATTCCTGAACCACCACAGCCGATTTTTACACATTGGGGAACATGGTTGCAGGCAGCTTTTTATTATGCTGAATATTTGCAACAAATAAAAGCTGTGATACTATAATTCAATCCAGATGAGGCTGCAGCTATTGAGGAAAGCCAGACAAAATTCGAAGATATTTCCGTTGAAACAGCTTTAAAAAATATTGCGAAGAACTATAAACCATTATATGTAAGCATAATAAAATTAGAAAACAGTGCGTTGTCATTAGCGGAATCACTGCAAATAGTGGATGAAGTAAATCTACTGCGACACGCTTATAGGTGACGCAACAAATGAGCGCGCTAAAGAAAAGTTCACAGGTGTGTTAAATAAAGACACCAGTTTTACCAAATTAAGACAAATATGTGATGGTGCAGCCCCAGATCCGTTAAGTGCGTTCAAAGACTATTTTACGTATGCATGTATTACATCAGTAGATGTCGAACGGTCGTTTTCAAAATATAAGAATATATTTTCACCAAAGCGAACATCACTTATGGAGACCACCATAGAAACATACCTAATGCTGAAAAATGGCTACACATCTCCAGTTTGTGATAAGCAAGCTAGTTCATCAAGCTAGTTAAGAGGGTAAGTTCTACATATATTGTTATAAATTGTAACAGTTTATTGTTTCTCGTATTAGTTAATTTCGCGTACGATACTGTCCCACGGAACATTTTTGACAGCCCTAGTAATAAATTAAAAAAAGAGAGATAGATGATTAGAAGAAAAACTTTAATAGTGCGTTTATTTTATCATCGAACAACAAAATTAGAGATACATGGAAACTCGTAAAAGAGATAACCGAAAGTAAAACCGAAATCAAAAAGTTTACTCTAACAATTTCAGGAAAGAAAATATTAGTTCTCAAGAAACATTAAACGACATAAATGAACAGTTAATAAATATGGTATGATATAAACAAAAATAGAAATATAAATAAATCACAAAAAACATAATATAAATACATTTGTTCTATTACTAACAGATGCAAAAGAAGTATATAAGAACATACAAATGCTGAAAAACACAACTACAGTTGGGTATGATGATATTCCAGTGAAACTTATTAAGCACTGTGCAAACATATTAGCTGAACCATTATCTATATTAATTAATAAATGTTTTCAAAAAGGTATTTTCCCAGTACTCAAATTGCTATAGAGGAAAGGAGATATGTCAGATATAAAAAATTACTGACCCATTGCTCTTCTGTCCATAATAGGAAAAGTAATAGAAAAAATCATAACGAGTAGGATGTATGATTTTCTAATTAAGTATGAAATTCTAAATGACAAACAAAATGGCTACATGAAAAATCGATCCACAAAAAAGAGCAATGTTCCGAACTGTACAAAACATTATAAATGGATTAAATGAAGATGAACAAACAGCATGTATCTACATGGACTTATCAAAAGCATTAGACAATGTACATCATGAAACGTTACTTGAAAAACTTTCTTGGGTTTCATGGACAGATAGCACAGCTATTACAGTCCTATCTGAAAAACAGAAAACAGTACATAGTGACAGAAGATGACCATACAGGAAAGCAAATAAAATCAACCAGTTATACAGTAGAACGAGGTGTACCACAACATTCATTTGTAGGACCAATTTTATTCCTTTTATATTTAAACAAATTACCAGACATTCTGAATCACTTAATATCATTATTTGCAGATGACACATCGATCATAATAAGAGCATCTAAAGAAAACATTGAGGATGAAATGCGACAAGTGTTAAAAACTTTAAATGATTGGTATCTCAGACACAACCTAAAACTAAATGTTTCAAAAACGACTCTACTACAGTTCAATATAAACAAAAACTTGAAAATTACCTTTGAAAATGAAACACTTATTGCAAGTAATAACATAACGTTTCTTGGAGTAAATATGAATAACCAATTAAACTAGAAATCTCACATAAACTATATCTCAGTCAAACTAAGTGGTTTTAATTATGCATTAAAAACTTTATCGTCATTGGTAAATGAGGCAACAAGTTTAAGTGCATACTATGCTTATATCCATTCCCATCTAAAATATGGCATAATATTCTAGGGTAATTCAGTAGAAGCACACCGAATATTTAAAATCCAGAAATCATGTATCAGAAGTATATTCCATCTTAAATACAATGAAACATGTAAAAACATATTTAAAGAAAAAAAGATACTTACTTTGCCATCTATTTACATCTATGAACGTGCATGTTTCGTAAAATCTAATTACGAACTATTTAGCGATCAGGAACTAACACATGAGTATAATACGAGAGGTACAGTAAATCCATACTTAAATCCCATACAAACAACAAGAGCTAAGGTACAAAAAGGCACTCCATATCAAACAATTCGCATCTATAATGCATTACCCAATCGTGTGAAACAGCTGTCACTTAGACAATATAAAATAGATCTAAAGAACTTTCTATGTGAAAATGTGCTCTAAAAAATTGAAGACTTCTTCAGTATAAATTTTAACAAATCTTATAATGACTAATTTGTAAGTAAATTTTATTATCAAAATTTTAAATGTATAAGCATTTTTTCCGATTTTTATTAACCATGTTTTAAATTTAGTAATTTAGTAGTGAAATTTTATTATTTATTATACTATAACACAATAAGTAATTATACTCACAAATATGACGTGTTCTATACATTTTTTGGTATTATTATTGAATAAACTATCATTCTATTCTATTCTATTCTACAGCAAATGAGAAGTGAGGTTATGACTTTTGTGGTTCTTCTGGAGAAATTGGAAGACACCTGTATCCTCTGCGTGACTGTGTGACTACATTCAGGGTGTTAAAATCTTGTTTTTATCTATGTTTATAATCTGTGAAAAAGGGTTGTAGTAAATAATTTAATTGGCATTTGAGTCACAGTTATCGTAAAATAATGTAAATAGTTTTTTTATGTTATTCTCTTATGAAATTTGTATGAATATAGCATGTTTCATAGTTGTGGAATTTGATATTTTATTTTAAAGTGCCCCCTCATAACGGAACGAATAATTCATGGCAAGTTAAAGTTTAAGAAGAGTAATTATTCTTATGGTATTAAAATCCAGATAAACTGGGTGTAAACGCCCTGAGATCTGAACTAGTTTTATTTTATAGTGGCACTCATTAACTTATCCGGGCTAAGTAGTGTCTCGACTTGCTACATCACCACACCCAGTAATTTTGTGATTACGATTACGATTTGTGAGTACGAGGAGAAGAAGGGTAACAATTTGCAAATCTGGAAGGCAAAATACTTTAAGGAAAATAACCAGTCAATGAAATAGAGAGTGTGGGATGTAGGTTTCACAAGAATGCTGTTGCAAATACATTCTTAAATCTGGGCTGAGATTTTACATACCCTATGTATGTATCATAATATTGTTATGTGAGAAGTGGATGAAAAAATATTGTTTTAATTAGGATAAAGAAAAACCGCTTCTAACTGAGATCCAAAAACAAAGACATTTAATTTGGGCAAAATCAAAGTGCTCTTGGACTTACGAAGACTGGAGCAAAGTCAATTTTAGCGATGAAGCCAAGACTAGTGATATTTAAATGGGTAATAAATCTCTATAGTCATATTCCTGCATGGAAGAAACTTCTTCTGTACTTTTTCGACTGTATCGATATGGATATTATAATATGGATTCCAAACAATGGAACTATATTCAAGTGAAGAGCATACGAATGAACAGTAGATCAATTTCATAGTTGGGATACTAAAATGGGTTGATGATAAGCACATTTTTAAATGCTGACCTGCATTCATCACAAAAAATAGTAGTATGCGCTTTTGTATGACTACTGCTTTAATTTCAAATGGAGACATACTACAGTACTTTTCAAGTAGATGAAATGGTACATGACAACAACTATTACAGGATATGGATTTTTCATCTGCAAAGATTTTTGTTTTACATTTTCCACATTCATCCATCTTTCCCAGTTCTATGTAGATCTAGCTTAACACAACCTTGCCTCACAATTTATTTATTTAGGGGTGTTTAGGGGACTATTTTGGGGTGTTTTATGAACTATTCTTTTATTTACTAACTTTTTATATCACAAAAAATTGCTGTAATATGCACAAAACTTTAAGTAATAAGATGATATAAAAATTAGATTCAAATTGCTTGTTATTCCATGAAAAATAATAACAAACATTGAGAGCACAAAAATCCACAACTACATTTCTACTTTACACAATTTACTTTAAATGTAATACAGACAGTCTAGCATAAAATGAAACATTTGAGAAACCATCCGCAGAGAACAATTCCTGAAATGCGCGCGAAACGCAAAAAATTTGGAATTCGTTCACGCCCGAAAATTGTCAAGCATTAGTTAAGACTATGCCTGCAAGAATTTAGGTGTTAATTAAAGCCAAAGGTGATGTAACAAGTTATTAATTGAGTTACATTATGTGGTGTCTGAATATTAATTGCCATATATTTTCGCGTAATTTGGCGGTTTTTTTTTTAATATAATTAATAAATTAGAAAATCAAGGTATTACTGTCGAAAATAGTTGCAATTGTGTATGTCTATCAATAAAAGTTTGTTATAAGTTTACATCATTGCTCAGTCAGTTTATAGGACTGTTTGCACAAAATTTATAGGTGTCCGAATATTTAGTTGTTTGGACTCGTATATTACATTAAAGTTGGGGATAATATACACATTTTCAAATTTTAAAGTAGCCGAGTTTTTTGTATTTCGTTTAATTATTATTACAGAAGTCTAAAAAACATGAGGGCCAACACATTTCAATACCTTGAAATATGTAAATGTCATTGTGGTCTATTAACTAGGGCTTAAAATGGGTACCTACAGTAATAACAGAAGACAGGACACGAACAATACATTATCAAATAAAGAGTGAGAAGAGAATAACTGGTAAAAATAAAAATAACAGGAAGTATATATGAAGAGGACATTAGAAGTGACAGTGACTTAAATAGAAAATAAAGTAAACAGATATTAATGTGATTATTTGAGACCGCATCCAAATATTTTACATTAAGAATATTAAGGTGGAACATTTTGAAAATATCGCATTCATTTCTCTCTCGAAATATAGTCGTATTAATTAAAAAACGCGTACAAGTATTAAAATAAGAGATGAGCTTTATCATATTTGTGTAAAAGCAGCTGATGATTGTTTATTAGAGGTTATCACGTCATAGGTGGTTAAAATCTATGACTGTGAAAAGACGGTTTTACACAAAACGTGCCTCTCATTCTAATACTTGTATGGTTTTGCAATAAATACAGTTGTACTGTAGAATGATGGGTAAACGATTTCTCAGGGTTAAAGTTTGATGGCATAGAAATTCAGTGCAATATTTGTTAGAAATATTGTGATGTAATATTCAGATCCAGGCTCCAGTGATTATACAGTGTCCCAGTTTTAAGTACCAAGACTTCGACAATAGAGAGAGGATCGCTTAAGAAAAAAAAGTCAACACCCTGTATCCCTGAAACCAAACGATGTGTTTATTGAAACTTACTTTCTTAAAATGTGGTCTCTCTTGATTGTTAAAGTTTTTGTACTTAAAAGTAGGACACCCTGTATAATAAAGGATAACACTGCTTTTTTCTAGTTTTTTTTTTTTTTAGCCAAAGCGTTCAAATCTGGTAAATTTTTTTTGAATACCATATATAGTACCTAAGTAGTAATTTGCTTATATTTTGTTACTGTAAAAATCATATATATATTTCTTAACAAGACAATAAATTGATTTTTCAGCAGAACCCAGTATTTGCTATAGCTGACAAAAAAAAAAAGATTAAATCAACAATATCCATGTTACCCTCAGAAATACTGCGGATCTACGCATAGGTACATCAACGTATCATTACATATCTAATACATTCATCTTGAGACGATACTTGCATAGAACGCAAACTTTTTTTAATTTACATTAGTAAACTAATACGACGATAAAAAATAGTGTTAGATATTGAACATTATAAATAGAAATTCCAGATAAAATTCGAAACGTCAAAAATAACTGTCAAGTTTTTGGTCAACATTTATGTGTGACTTTTTGTGAACACGGTATGATGTAGTATTAAGTAAGGTTACTGTAGTTATAATGGAAAAATATACGGTGAGAATTGTTTTTCAAGTCAAACAGCCTTTGAAGGAAAGCAAATGATGTGTAGATTTCTTATGTGGAGTATTGATGATGGTTCTCACTATAGGTGGAGAGGGCATAATCTATACACGTCATTATTAAAGCTGATTTCTAAAGTACATTATCGTGGGCGTGGGCGCCGTAAATAATCAACTGCATATGTTATAATTAGGGATCTGGGGGCAGCGATCGATTCCAGAGAAGACTCTTACATATATATGATATTAAATTATAAACACCTCATGAAACATTCCCAAACAGATAACCCATTAGCACGTTTGTATGCTCCGTATTTTTAACATCTTGTAATGAATTTTTTCAAAACATTCTTTTTCGTTTAAAGGGCTTGAGATTTTTGTACATGGTAGTACTCTGCCAAAGTCGACTTGGGGTGTGGAGGAGTGTTATCATTTCTTTTTTTCAATATCTTCATCCCTTCACAAGTTGTAAGGACTTTTGGTTTTGTCAGATTATGCTTTACATTTTTAACATCTATTCAATCTTTCCAAAGAATTTTTTTTCAACTTGTTTTGTTTTTCGTCCAAAGGGACAGACTTGCGCAGGCTAGTAGTCACATATTTAAAATCTATTTGATGTCCCTTCAACTTTTTGATTTTGTCAGTTTATGTTTTACATATTTAACATCTATTCGATCTATTAAAGATTTTTCAAAACTTTTCTTTTGTTTTTGAAAGTTCACATATTTTAATTATGCAACGTTGAACAGTCCTCACAATACAAAATGAATTTTTAATGAGAGGCACCGGAGATTAACTCCAGAACATTTACAACAAATATTAATAATATACTTTTACTCTTTTGATCGCTAGTTAAAAATACATGTCGTTCCCCACACGCCAATATGCATGTACAGCGAAATATCAGCTTTAGTCATTATTTGCTTTCCTTTTAATGCTTGTTCAACTTGAAACAATTCTCGCTGTACAGTAAGAAAATGTTATAGGAAAACAAAGATTATGCTCATTATTTATCTCTTAAAATTATAACAATACCTTATTATTATGACTAGCACTTCTTTCATGTTTCTGTAAATGTCCTTTCGTTCGGAAACTTACAGAACAAGATTCACAGCGAAATGGTCTTTCTAGATAGTGAATATTCATATGGAGCCTACAAAAAATATACGTGTATAATAATAATACAAATAAGTCTATACTTGAAATAAATTACATTTTATCTTTCTTCTTCAATTTTGTGGAATACCACAATATATGTTACATTTTATAAAACAAGTCAATCTAAAGATGTAACCTACTGGCATTTCTTCATTGAATTGAATTTTTGATAAAAATAATTTTTTTAAATATTTTTACTAAAAACAGTCAAATTTAAAAGATTCTGTTCATCTTTTAAATTTGTCATTATACAGAATGGATCAAAACAAATGCACCCTTAAATTCTAATTTGATTTGTTCAGGCAGCAGTCAGAACCAATTTGAAACTATCACAAATTGTAATGACTATTAGCAGTATCCTAAAATGGCTTGTTAAATGTTATTGCGCATAGTCAGTTCCAAACCACTGCCTACTGTTGCTCAAATAAACCTTTTTATTTCTTTTGTACCTGATATATTTAGTTCTAAGATGAAAAAAGTTGTGATTTTATATGGATTGTAGATTTACAAAAAACAATGAAAGTTAAATCTAGGAATGTGCTTTTCTGTATCGCTGGTAAATGGCTTTGGATTTGGGGGTTGACTTTGAGTCGATGTGCATTAAATTCTAAAAGAATTATTTCTCTAAGACCCCAGTTGGCAAACCATAACTACACACATTATTTTTCAATTTATGCCAATCATCATTTATTAATCGGAAAAACAATATGTTTTTTGGCTCTCCTGTAAAATTGAGAAAAAGGCACATACGATGTTTTGCAGTTTTACTAACATATAACATACTGTTAGTCTAAATTAGATGACGCTTTATAAATTTGGGTGTTGAATAACTGGAATTTATTTGCGTAAAATACTACAAGACTATTACAATATGATCAGTATAAATATTTGTGGACGTGACATCTTTTTCTGATTAACAAATTATTATAACTAAATTCAAAAATATTTTCTGAGGTTATGGTTCGTCGACCGTAATGATGAATAGTCTTGGATAACACTAATTGTGTTACCCAAGACCATTACCAAACAAAATAAACTTGAAAATTAAATATGAAAAACTAAAAAGGCATCTAAAGGGGCAGGTTTAAAACTCAAAACATAAATCTCAAGGTTTTTCATCTCTAAATATTATAATGCACATTCACAACAGAAAGCAATATTTACAAAAAACTTACCGTAATTGAGAAGGTTTATTAAAACTTTTTGAACAAATAGTACAACTTTTATTCCCTTCAGATTTAACAATTATATCATTTACATCTTTATTTACTGGACCAAAACTGCTAGGATCTCTACAACCATCTAAATTTTCATTCTTTGTTGCTAACTTCAAAAATTCAGTTGCAACGCTTTTTGCAAGAGTATTTTTATCTAGTTTCTCTCTTTGTGTTGCTATATCAGCTAAAGTTTCCATTGCACTATTATCAAAATCTACATTTTTTGTCTGATCGTTGCTGCTATTATTTTGCTGTTCTTTTATATAATTAACATTAATATGATCTTCAGACTGTAAAGGTTTTAAAAGAATAATTGTTCCATTATTAGTAATTTCATTATTTTTACAGTGTTCTTCTTTATTAAAGTGAATGGTATCTTCCTCATTAACATTAAATCTTTGTGGGCTATTAGGAACTTGTGGCACTTTTGGTATTGCATTATAAATTTCATTAGTTATATTTCTAGAATGATCTGTCTGCACATTATTGGTACTGTTCAAATGATGTTCCTCTGACAGTAAACCATTAACTCCTATCAGTTTCTTGTCTAGTTTTTCAACTGTTGTGGTAATAGATAAATCCATAACTTCATCATTTCTTTGAATTTTGTTTTTATAATTGTTTTCAACAACAGGAAATTTCCTTTTTCTTAAATCACTTAAATTTTCATTTGTAATTATTACATCATTGACTTTAAGCGTTGGTAAAATTCTGTTTGAACTGATGTTTAAATATTTATTATTATTTATTAACACTTTTTTCAGGAGAACTATATGTATTTTCTAATTTTTTTGGAGGTGGGCTGCCTTGTGAAGGACTTCCTGGTACAGATATTTTTGGAGATAAAGGTTGCATTAGAGGCACAGCATATTTTTGTATCACATGGAACTGTTTAATGCACTTGGGCTCAGGACTACTCTCAACATTATTTAAAACTGTTTCATTACATGAAACTCTATTTATAATTTCTGTATTATTAGATGGTAAAACATCTCTTTCATTTAAAGCCGATGTATAAGGATAAGTTAAAGGTCTATTTACACTAGATTTTCCTAAATAATTTCTTATATTTTGTGCTTCGGCTGTTTCTTCTGAAGTTGCAAATGTAGTCACCTCATTATTTTTTGTAGTAGTACTAAAACTTAAAGAATTATGTTCATCTAATATTTTATTTTTAGCATAACTTGTTTTTGACACATATGCTATTTCTTCCGTGCTCATAAAGAGATCATTATTTGAAACAGGACTACTACTCCGTAGAAGACCTATATCAGATTGTGAATGTGTTGTACTGGTTTTAGTTGGTTTTTGTGATAAAGATAACAAACCATAAGCTGCCTCATGTTCTTGCTGTCGTGTAGATTCATCTAAATATATAAAAAAAAATATATGTTAAAATTCTACAGTAATAAAATTGGATATAAAAATTGTTAACTATAAACTCAGTTTTTTAAATAAGTTAAATTTTATATTTGGTCTCATGATAAATATGGAAAAATTTACTTTAACTTTGAAACCAGTTTTGTTTAAGGTTTTGAATGAGCATTGCTGTTGAAAAACAGCCTTTACGAATAAAGCAAAAATGGTTTACATGATAAATACTTGATATGCAATTTTTTTAAATGTTGAAACGTGAAAAATGCTTCTTGAGGCATAAAAGCTGTAACAACTAATCGTAGCAATAATCGGTGATGACAATGAATCGGAAATACCATGATAACCGCAGGTTATGATTAATTACAACAAATAAAGGGTGCAAAACATAAATTGTACATACTTGCAGGAAATTTGTCGAGCATGATAATTAATCAGCAAAACTGGTTAAGAGCAACTTATTTACAGAGCACTGAATGCAAGAGCTTATTTAAAAGGAGATATCAATTTTATTACTTAAGCTAGCTCTTTCAAATTTGAAACTGTAATAGATAAAAATGTTACTCCAGGCCAAGACCATTTAAAATTTAAATTAGAGTGGTTGTTTGGGCAGTAAAATCAATTAACTTCGAAAATTAATATTGTCAATATTAGGAATGCAAATGCCATAAACTCATGCTCAGTTGATAAAACAACTCTTAAATAATATACTATAAAAATTACACTAAAAAATGTTCAGTAGTTTTTATGTTATGATTTTATAAAACAACCCTTGTAAATCTAAAAAATTGCATTAGAATATGCTATATAAGTTTCTGGTGTTCTGCTTCGCGAATTGATATGCGTTTACAGTGAAAAATATTCGTTGTTATGTAGAACAGTTTACTTTTAAACTCTAATAGGAATATTCTGTAAATAAAAAAGGGAAATGTATTATAAATAAATTGACTAATTATGAAAAATCAGATGCATTCGGATAATAGTATCGGGCATGTCACCACTCAAATTAAAAATGTTTATGTGGACAAAAATACAGTACATAAAAAACTCTTATAAATTTTACTGCAGGTATGTAAGATTTTGTACATACATACATAGTCACAACCTGCCGGTTTATAAAACGATTAGACGTTTTATAAAACGCAACCAATTTGTTCAAAATTAAAAAAAATTTCACTATCTGGCTACTTTTGTACCCCTTACCCCTGTACAAAAATATGTCCATATATACAGGTTGTCTTAAAAAACTGAACACATCTTATTCAAGCCCTCAGAACTTTTTTTAATTCAAAAGATAGAGTACAATTTCCTATTTGACAGCAAAATGAATATCTTATTTCATCATGATTTAAAAGATTTTTAAAAACCAGGCTGATTTTTCTGCACTCTCTTGAGATTTTGAAGTGCTCCTCTCTTGTAACAGATGTAGTATGTAGATGTAACCTTTTAGTGGAAAATATGCAAGATTTTAGGATGTGCAAAATGTGCACATTTACAAATAATCTAGTTTTTCTTGCATGATTGGAACAAATAAAAAAAACCTGATTTGAGAAAATAAATAATCATTTACCTTTATAAAGTAAACTTACAATATAATAATAGCATAATATGTTTCACAAAGTTTTCTGTTAAAAATCGGTGTTTTCTATCTATAAAAATATGTTTGTGTAAAGAGAAACTGCTTTCTACATCCACAAAGTTCCACTAAGTTAGTGGAGCATATTTTCGTTTTTGAAAAATAAATTTATTAAAAGTTTTATATTATTAAAATTGTGGTTGCGCTTTATAAATCTATTTAAAATTAGAGTACAACATAAAAAACAGAAACAATTTGGCGTAGATACAATAAAAATCGGCTAGGTGCTCCTCGAGGAGTACTTTCTCATCTTCATATTCAATTTGACGTGAAAGAAATAAATCATTTTAGTTCAAATATCATTATCATTTATTTTAATTGTCTATATTAAATATAACAAACAAAATAAAAAACACAAATAAGATAAAAAGATAACTAAGATAACTAACATACGAACTCATAATAGTTCGGCCAACTAAATTTGCAATTATTATCACAATAAAAAATAACAAAAATTAATATGTTTTTGTATTAATTATATGAATATATTACCACCGCCATTAATTCGGTTCCTTTGCGCTCCGATTAATGAGAAGAAAACATGGAACTGTTTAGTATTATAATTGGCATTAACGATTGTAACTACAGGTTCATAATAATTTGGCCACCTATTTAATACTGTATTACATCTATTAGACATTATATCCACCAGTTGAGCACACTCTTCAGGAGTCACATTATCCCAAATGTCTTGCAATCTACTTCTAAACTCGTTGACGGAACGGGCTGGATGCCTGCGCAACTCTTTCTTCATTTCGTGCCACAGAGATTCTATTGGCGATAGGTCTGGACTGCTGGACAGCCACTCTATAGGAGATAAATTATGTTCTGTAAGCCAAGTTTTCACAGTTTTGACAGTATGACAGGCAGCACCATCTTGCTGGAAAATATATTGCCCCTCATCCGTTTGACACATTGGTATTGATGGCAACAAATGGGCCTTTAGGATTTGCTTATACTTTTCTGTGTTCACAGTGCCATCTACGAAATGCAGTTTTTCTCTGCCATTTCCACTCATACACCCCCAGACAATAACATATGCAGGAAATTTGACTTTTCTCACCAAACAATTGGGTGACTAAGCATATGCTTTTTGGTATCTCCCAAACAAATTTCATATGGACTCGTCACTCCAAATCCACGTCATATCATTGTTGTTAAGTCTGCCCCTTATGCTATTTGGACCATCTTAAGCGATTAATTTTCTACAGTTTTGTAAGTAACAGTGAGTACCAAAGGAAAATTGCAAAAATTTAAAACACCTTGTAAAATTTATATCCCGATTTCTTTATCGTGCGTTTAGTTGTTGATAAATAAACTTCTCCACTAATAGCTAATATTACTGTGATTTCTTTTGCAGTCACTTGTCAATTTGTTTTTATAATTCCTTTTAAAGTGTGTTGATCCAGACGTGAAATTCATAATGGGCGACCAGTTTTTTTTTAATTTGTAAGTGTCCGAACTATTATAAAACTATAGTGACAATTGTTAATAACAATTATAACATTAAACAGTTTTTATTTTTCATGTTTTCTTCTCATTAAACTGAGCGCAAAAGAACTTAATTAATGACGGTAGTAATATTTTCATATAAGTAATACATAAACATATTCATTTTTGCTAGTTTTTATAAGTGATAATTGTACATTTAGGTGGCCGAACTATTATGGGTTTGGGCTCGTAACTAACAAGGGGGAGGGTCAGATGTTCAAGTCTTTTATTTGAACGAAACCTCGTGAGCTTGCAGTCTTCAATATACATAACTATTTGTCCAAATAATAGGGCACAACTCTCAAGGATTTTTAAAAAATAAGCCGCTGAAAATTCAGTGTTCTGCTAATAAGGCGTTGGAATAAATAGCTTACATCGAGTCACAAGGTGGTCCAGCGATCAAGGTACTAGACTGAGGAACATTATGTCGTTGGATCGATTCCCAGCAGGTTTTTTTCTATTGTTTAATTTTTTTTTTTAATACTTCATGTGTATAGAAACACCAACATACTTTGAAATAAATAAAAATTACTTGTAAACGACATGGAAGAATGACATTAATTATTATTACTTTATACTTTCAATCATCAATCTTTACATATATTTTTAAATTTGTTGGGGTGAACCGTTTCAATTAGTCGACGTTTCATGTATTTTGACAAATTCTCAGTACTATTTAAATTAGGTTTTCCTTGTGAAGGTATACATTTTCTAAAAATTTAAACATAAACATGAACAATAAATAAATATAATCCAGAACAGTATGAACAAACACTATTAACCAGTCAGATTTATGTAAATTTTTAGAAGGAAATTCTAATTTAAATAGTCCTGAGGATGCGTTAAAATACATGAAACATCGAATAATTGAAACCTGGTTTCCTCCTTTCTGACGACTTCACCACAATTAATTTAAAAATATATGCAAAGATTGATGATTGAAAATATAAAATAATAATAGTCATTTTTCCATATATTTTAAAAGTAATTTTTATTTATTCCTATTTATTAACTATGTATTTCTATACTCATGAAGTATTAAAAAAAATTAAACAATAGAGAAAAAAAAATAAGTTGTCAGCAACCGATCAGGCGATCTAGTGTTTCTGAATCTGGCGCCAATTCCAATTCCAAACAATTTTATGTATAATTTTCATTTCCTCTGGAAGATTCCGCACACAGAGCTAGTCAAACATCCACGTGCAAATAGCATCGTGGCAATTGAGATGCTGGATGTGGGCGAAGTACGGGGGATTGAGGACAATTGACATTTCGTATACGAGATTCAAGACTAACTGAGTTGTATTGTGTTTTGGTATAATTTTTATCAGTTTAATGTTTTTTCTACTATTTTTATTATATTAACAAGAACAAATGATTTTAAATTGTCCTGATGATGAAATAAATTATTTTGAAACGTCGACTTTAAAAAAAAACAGTTTTTAATTGTTAGCCTCAATCCCATCAAGTCTAAAGAAAATATATACCGTGTGTAAAACGCCTAATGTCGCCAAATGTTGACAAAGACCAATTGAATAAGCAAGATGGGACGTAACAGTGTGAGTGTATTGTAGGTTGCTGGTGAGGCACAGACTAAGCCTTTCTTTTTGTTCGGTGGGTGAGTCTTAATCCATCTCATTTCATCCTAGTTCACAGCTATCGCTCATATTCTTTTTCTCACATTTGGCGTTATACATAGGGAATATAACAGGCAACTAAACAATCAACATAAACAAACTAACCGAGACAAGTTAGAAAAATGAGATAAATTTAAGAAACGCAACAAATGAAATAAAGTAATTTAATTGTTCACACAATATAATGAGAAAGTACTGCTGAGACGGACTTTACTTCTTTTTAATTAAATGAAATTAATTTTAGATAGTTTACTCAATAATAGTTAATCTGACGAGAAGTTTTCGAGTTTTTTCGGCACATTTCCTCATTCTCAACTAATTTTATTTGAACAATTTTTTGACTTTTACCCCCCTGGAGACGTGCACTAACCGGTGCAACAATTTCACTGATATTCAATGTGGTTGTTCCTTAGACACGCCAGATATTATATGTGAACTTTCACAATAATGACCGGCGAAACAGACACACACAGATATACAGACACAAATACAGATACAGGCATGCCGATTCGAATAAATTTTCTATTTTCGGATCTCAAAACGTCCATCCTCATCATAATCTGGAACTTGATTTATTCACAATATCAATAAAAACCTACTTTCTCTATGTACATATAGATAGATGAAAGAGTAAAATTTTTGACCCATTCTTTTATCACTGTACTTATTGAATACCAAATCATTTTTGTTTGGAAATTTGTAATCATTGATACACAATATTTTCGCATCTTGCTTTAGTGCAAACAGAATTGTTATTGCAACCAAATATTGTATAAGTACATCCCGGCATAGTTCATATGCACCAAACAAAAGTTGGTAATAATAAAATTTGCAATCAGTAGAATTTGGGCAAAATCAGTGCAAATTGCAAAATCCAAAGCGTAACTGAAATAAAGAACTGTGATTAACATCCGTAGTGGAACTCCATGACGTCACGCGGTTGTTTAAAGTTGCAGCCTAGGAGATGATCTATCTCTTATAAATATATAGGATAAAGTTCTTGGTATCACTAATCTAATAACTATTTATAAAAATCATTGGTTAGCACTAGCACTAATTCTACAAAGTCGTATAAAGTTCAAATCATAAAAGTTGGCTAGTATCAGCTAGCCAAACTGTAAATCATGCTGCGAACTCAGCTGTTTTACTAAATGACAAACGCATAGCGGCGTTTATAAATCAGCTAAAAAAGCAGCCAGATAGTAAAATATGTTTTAATTTCGAATGGTTTGATAATCTAGCCGCATTTTATAACATGTCTAAGCATTTTAAAAAACGGCGGATTTTGCTATGGGCTACGACATACCTACATATATAAAGATTGATAAACTGATAATAACTATTAAAAAAAATAAAAGGGATTGTAATATATAAGAGTATATAAAGATATGTATATACATCTATAAAATTGCAACGTAGAAAATTTTGAAATCTAGTTAAAATTAGAAGATTTCGGTTGTCTAGCTTATTCGCTAGAGCTGAGCAACTGTTTTAGATAAACTGTAGATAGTATGGCGACTTTATTTAGATTTTTACTCATTTAGTAATTTATTTATGTGGCAATTTTGCTTATACTTACTGTTTACTGAAACCACAATCAATCCTATGATGTATTCTGTTATATTATTATAAAAAAAATTCAATTTCAAATTTATTTAAGGTCAAATTATTTACAATAATAAGTATTTTTAATATACAAGGTGTCCATCTAATTTGTATTTGTTTCATAACTCTGTAAATATTATAGATAGAAAAAAAATGAATACAAAAGTTCTTCAGCATCACCATTGCATACTCTAAAAATATTTTTAGTCGTACAGGGTATTTCGTTTTTGACTGGGCAGTAATCAACTTTGTTAAGTTAAATCAAACACCTTATATATTATTACATATTTGGTTGGTGAACGTTAAGAGCTTTCCAATGAAGTACCATAACATGTACTTCCTTTGAATAGTTCAGGAATTATTTTAAATTATGTAGAAATTTTGATGTATGTACACCATTACCAGAAATGTTGTATTTGCCTAATTTGAAATACTTTCAAATGTTTCAGAGCGGTAATAAATTACAATAGAAAAGAGCATTCAAACCATGTGTCCGATTTTAAATTTTTTTCTACAGGATGTCTATAATTTTGTGTCGAACTTCGAGTTTTAAAAATGTCAATAACTTTGTTATTTCAAATCGAACACCCTGTATGTTATTTCATATTCGATTAGAGAATTTGAGAACTTTCCAGTGACCTACCATACTTCATATTTATTTTCAATGGTTTTGAGAATATGATTATTTATGTCAAATTTTGAAAACAAAAAAACCTAAGTTCTCTGTTTCTGACACATTTTATGCAAATGTTAAATAATCAATAAATAAAGAGGTTAATAGTTTGATGCTCTTTTTATAAAATTGATCCAACAGCAATCTATAAACAAGTGCATTATCTTATAATAAATATTAAGTATTTAGAGTTCGCTGATTTGTTGCCCAAAACACTAATATTCCACCAATTCAGGAACAGGAAGAATTTGCTGATTTTTCATTATTAGAAATTTTTTAAATAAGTATGTATTAATTGAAATACATACACTGCATATCTGAGAAAATACAATAAAACCAATTCAAACAAAAAGCACAAACTTTAATTAACAAATGACAAAAATGGTAAAAATGATCTTAAATTATTATTTTAACAAATGTTCAAGGAGTTGGCCGTTTTGATTTGCTGACAAATTAACTCTATCGTGGAAGGATCTCGTAACATTCATTAACATTTAGGGTGTAATTGTATTGAATGCATTTGTGTAGGTAATCTCTTACCTCAGGACTAATTCATTATTGTGGAAATTCATTTTTTTAATAATTATTCCTATTATATTAAATGCATCTACAAATGTACGTACAGTAAAAACACAATAATTATCACAACTGTCACAATCAATTATGACTTCTGGCAGTCCTTATTTTTTGTTTCCACGGCTTACATGAAATTAAACTTACAATTTTTAAATATTCGGCGAATGAACAAGAAAATATTTTATTTTGTTCATTAATAATTTAAGTTTATTTTGCTATTCCTGTTTTTTTGCTAATTCCTTAATTAATCTTCAATTTCCACACAAAATTATAGACATCTTGTTGAAAAAATTCTAATAAAATTTTACACATTTATTTTTAATTTTTTTATTTTTTTCTTTATTTTATGTATGAAAAGAAAGTTGCTCATTTATTATTTATCAATGAATAAAGTTATTTTATAAATGAGTTTAAAAGAGTTAAAATATTTATTAACGTCTTTATTATTGGTTATAATTTGTATATAAAATAGGGAACTTTTATTTCTTATTTCTTAAAATTTAGACATAAATGACCATATTCTCAAAACCATTGAAAATAAATATGAAGTATGGGGTCATTGGAAAGCTCTTGGAATTCTCTGATCAAATATGAAATAACATATAGGGTGTTCCATTTGAAATAACAAAGTTATGGAGGTTTTTAAATCTTTGAGTTCGACACAAAATTATAGACATCCTGTAGAAAAAAATCTAAAATCTGATACATGGTTTGAGAGCCCTTTTCTATTGTAATTCATTGCTGCATCGAAACATTTAAAAGTATTTTAAATTAGACGAATACGTCTCGTGTATGTAATAACATATAGGGTGTTTCATTTAACTTAACAAATTTGATTACTATCCAGCCAATATGAAACACCCTGTATGACTAAAAATATTTTTAGATTATGCAATAATGAATGCTGAGGAACTATTGTATTCAATTTTTTTTTCTATCTGTAATAGTTACAGAGTTATAGAACAAATACACACTAGGTGGACACCTTGTAGTTATTTTAATTATTATCTTTGCAACTGATTTCCCGAGGAAATGTATTGTGCTCTACTATTTAATTAGAGTTGTTTGGGTAGAATAATGGAAAGGGTAATGAAAACAAACCAAACACTGCCAGGAAAAATGTCGAGTGTGTGGCAGAATAAGGCAAGGGATTTTTCTGTAGACTCTGTGACACCTTGTTTTACCTCTGGTGATGTACCCGATTAATTATGATAATTGCATACTCAAATCACTATACTGACAATTGAAAACCATATATAAGATATTCTAACAACCAACTAACTAGCTCCAAGTAGTGTACTAAAAGTATAAACATCATAATTTTAAAGACGATGGAATCTGGCATATTATTAGAACTCAGATTTTAACTACAAAACGGAGAAATCCGAAATTTCGTACAATATATTGCAACATTTTTTATTTTTATAACATTCTGGCCTGTATTAAAGGAAGCTTTCATTATACACTACATAATACCTTCGTGTCGCTTTCAAAGAGATTGTAATTTAGTATAAAAGTCACTATGCATTGCATAAGGTGTTTACTACGCGTGTCATACATTACATATAGGTTTGTCTGCATTTGTACTTTCGCTGTCTTACAGCACCTGAGCAAGTCGAATCTAATAAAGGACTCTTAATCTGCGCACCATTGTCAGCACAGTTAATATACAAACTAGATAAATCATTCCCAGAAGTAGCATATATGGCTAAATAAATCATTCGTGGATTACTTATTGCAATTAACATACATAATTAATTAAACAATTGAAAAAAATAATTTTGAATATAAATGTATTTTATAGTGATATGACAGCATTATTGACTTATTTGGCTGGTCACTGACTGTTAATGACTTATATTTGATCAGCTTTCTGTGCTAACCTAACCTAAAACAATCTACTTATTTTATATTTTTAAATCATCTGGTTAAAGAATTAAGTGAAAAACTAACATTTCCAAAGCAGATTACTTAGAAATATTATAAAAATTACAACAAGAATAAGAGATGACGTAGATTTTGCATATTTTGCAAATATTGGTTGCTATTCCCTAATACTTTTAACGTAATTTTTTTTCTTTAAGTAAAAAAAGATGTAATAACTACTAACGAATTATTAAACGAGATATTTTTAGCAAAAATTAACTTACCACTACTATCCATACCACTATCATCTGTCTCTGACTCTGAACTCTGAGTTGCACTTTGTTGTGTAGAAGAGCTAGAACCACTACTGGCTGTATAATTTTTGGTGTGAGCTTTACTTTTCATATGTTTTGTCAAGTTGCCTTTAGTTTTAAAACTAAAAAAAAAAAAATAAAAAAATGGATAGATGATATAAAGGGTGTTACAAAAATCATGTGCCATCGCTTAAGTAGAGATTCCTCACTCAAAAATAAGACAAATAGTTCCTATCAACATGGGTCCATCCTTACTTCGTTTCTGAGATACATGGTGTCAGTCTTATTTTTCAGTTTTTTTCAAAATATCTCCTAAACGAAGCCAAAACCAAAAAAATATCAAGAGGTAACTATTTTAGGCGGTCCATATAACTGTGCAATCAAAAAGTAAAAGACATTGGCGTACATACTTTTTGACAAACTTGCATGCCCATACGCACGACCCTGATGAAGCCATCTACACCATTTTAATACTAAAATATGTAATATTTTAAATACTTTTCACTAAATATCATTCAAATTGATAGTCATTTCGGAGATATTTTGAAAAAACTGAAAAAATAAGAAAATCATGTATCAAAGAAATAAAGCAAAAGTGGACCCATATTGATAGGGACTATTTGTCTTATTTTTAGGTGAGGAATCTCCGCTTAAGCGATGACACATGTTTTTTGAAACACTCTGTATACTGCAATGAAAAAAATTAAAGCAACTAATAATAAGAGGGAGGAAAATATCAAATAAAAGTTTGTTAATTTTTTTTTCAATTCGAACTGTTCAATTTACAATTTTGTTTACAATTTTACAAGTACAATTTTTTTAAAGTAATATAAAATAATTAACACTCGTATTCTTTTCAAGCCAAATCATTTGAACCATCTCTATAAATTTATTTATTTACTACTCATTGGCATTCCATTTCCTATGAGAATAAAATTTAAAAAATGATAACTACAAAATATATATGCTGTAACAGAGATAGCCCTTGTCTAGGTAACAAAAAGTAGTCATTAAATTGTAGCTGAATTACATAGGATGCAGCACTGAAACTGTATCGATTATGGCTGCATGTACTCGTAATCAGATGAAAATCCACTACACAACACACTTAACAATGCAGTCAATTAATAATGTGTAATACAGAAAAAAATTATAATATAAATAAACTACATCTGTATAAACTTTATAACGGGTCCTCATAACCGTACACTACGTGACCAATTAGTTAGCTTCGTTGAGACATCCTGTCGGCAAAAGATGGTTGAAAACTATTCCTTAGACACATACGTATGTGCAAAAATCCTCATTGGGTACTGCCGTAATATGAAAGACACAAAATCACAAGTTAAAAGGCACCATTGATCACGTGGTTTACGATTATTTATGAAGGCTCTGTACAAGATAAATGACGTTTTTCTCACATTTTTTTTATTATAAGTAAGGTCCGTGAGTAAATAGTAGATGACGTAAAAACCAGAGGCTGATGCAGGACACTGTGCTGACATACGCATATAAAGATATGATAAATGATGATATACTAACTTTTATTTGACGATTTTATAGTCTCCAAAATAAAAGGAGCAATAAATATTTCACTGCACACACAATCCTGTGCACAAATCTCAGTCCCTTTGGAAAACAAAAAGTTTTGAAAAAAAATATTTAGAAGATCGAATAGATGTTAAATATGTGAGCATAAACTGACTAAACAAAAAAGTCTTAACTCATGAAGGAATATAGATATTGAAAAAAAGAAATGAAAAAACACCCCCACATATCCCATGTCTACTTCGGCGACTTACTATCCTGTGTAAAAGTCTCAATTACTTTCGACGAAAAACAAAAAAGTTTTGAAAATGGTTCTTGAAAAGATCGAAAAGATGTAAATATGTGAAGTATAAACTGACAAAACCAAAAAGTCCTTTATAACTCGTGAAGGGATGTAGATATTGAAAAAATAAATGAAAACACACCCCCACATATTGCCTGTTGATTTTGGCAGTCTACTATTCTGTGCAAAAGTCTCAGTCACTTTGGACAAAAAATAAAAAAGTTTTGAAAAAAATTCTTTAAAAAGATCGAATTGATTAAAACTTTTATACTAGCACATTCAGATAAGAATGTCAGTATAAAATATAAAAATCTATAGGGATTTATATTATGATCATGTTAGGTTTGAAAGAATGCTTTTGTAATACCCAATAATTATTTTATTTATTTTTTTTTTTTAGAAATGCATAAATACGAAGCAATAATATCAGATTTTTTGGAATAGATTTTTGTTAGCTGACTACAGGCTGTCTAATTACGCCTTTGCTGTAAAGACATTTGACTGGTTCCCTATTAAGGGCTACTTAGTGGTAGGTTTTTCAACCCCTTACCTAATGCCCTTCTGGTTCCTAAATTTTTGGTTATAGATAGTTCTTTTCGAGTGAGTATTTATAATAAATTGACCATCAATTTTGGATATTACGGAATTGGCCAAAAAAATTACAAGGTAAGTTATGTCATACACGCATAAACATATTTACGCGCTGACACATGACCTACAGCCAATTTTGGTTTTGACGTTATCAATACATAAATACAATGCTTACTGCATTAACTATTGTATATCCAGGTGAAGTAGTTGTACGTTGTACACTCAAAATTCTTTATTAACAAATAAATTCTTGAAAAATGACTCTGGATGTACATTAGGTCTTCCCGAACAGCTGGGTCATACGTCTCCTGAGCATGTGAAATAGAGAGTGCATCGTTTGCATTTGATTTGACGATCATCCTCTTTACATCATCAAAATGAGCATAACACTAGCTTGCCACTTCTAACTACGTGCCCCAATGCGTCACTATATGCAGTGTTGGTAATGGTGTATAAACGGCAGTTTGTCTTCAAATAATTTTCTTTAGGACGGCACTTTTGAAAATGCCTTTTTCACACTGGCTATTTATTAATCTGTCTAGCTGCGTCGGTTACATAGAGTAACACGCATTCTTTATTGTTCTCCAAGTCGGTGTTCCATATTTTTCTTAGAACGAAAAATAACAAGCACCATTTTGAGGACTAACTGCAGGAATCAAATGGTTACTGCAGCCATTCTAACGACTCATGTAACGAAATCGAGCACCGCAGTGAAAGAGTAAAAATTGTGCTTCTGCAAAAACATCCATTTTTCACCATGTTGTATATCTATGTATGACACGATGTACATATGTATGGACCTGGAATCTACTATTTACTCACGGTCTTTAATTATAAGTTAAAATACATTATCATTCATACGAGTGTTGAAAAAATATAAAACATATTTGCTTTCTTCGAAATAAAAGAAAAACAAATATTTTTTACTTTTCTTCTAAATCTTATAAGTTAAAGACATATAAAGGTATAATGGACCCAGTGTTTTCTAAAAAATATAAGTGACAGGAATCTCTGTGGTAAATCCTTAACCATAAACACAACCGTTTGTCATAATAAAATTTTTTGAAATTCTAAATAATTTAACCTATTATCCAACAGAAGAAATATTCTTTCATTGTGTTTAATATAATATAGTATGACCTTAAGTACTGTTGGTGAACATAACAAATTAACTGAATTTCGGGATGATAAAGCAAAAATACAAAGAAATACTTTTTTCGCTTACTTTTAATCTACCAAATTTTAGAACATTTACAAGCTCCTTCTATCAAATTATTTTCAATTTATTCGTAATCTTAAGTTTATGATGCCTAAACAGAAAAAATACAAATTTACATACCTAAAATTGCAATGATTGCAAGTGTATGGTCGATCATTAGAATGTGTTCTGATATGCTTTTTGAGCATTGACGGCTTTTTACAACGAATTCCACATTGATCACATACGTAACGTCCTCGACCTAAAAATATTCAGAATAAAGGATTATTGAAAACACATGATTTAATTTTTATATTTGACATATCTCATATTATGTAATATGATCTTACAGATGAATAAAGTGGTTCGATCTGATTTATATTATGCCGTAAGGATTTTTTTTTAATTATATCTAAAATTAATGGGATTCCTCCAAGTTGTTTACTTATAGCAGTTTCAAATGGTGGGCTCCTAGCATGCTTGATAGTAATCAAAACACTGTGTGAGCATTCCTAATTATTCCATAAATACCAAAATACTGCACTCAATATGTGATTCGATAACCAAGGTGGTAAGTAGTATTTTGGTGTTTGTGAAACCTACTTCAGAGTAAGGGTAACATCAAGATTAACTCTGTTCAAGACTGCTGCACGGGTACTTTTATGAAGAAACTCAAAGTATTACCAATTTGGTTATTAAATTTTGACTTTAGTTATGGTTCTCTGGGTAAAAGTTACTGTAGTATCCACCACTATTGCATAATTGTTGTATTTAAATCTCGTTAAAAAACAGCTTGACATACAATAATAGAGGAATCAGACATCGAAATCGAATTCTGTAATAACAGTTTTTAAAAAAGTTATTATCAAACGGAATATCTTACAGAGACAACAGCCATTTAAGAAGTCTGTAGCTTTCGTTGGCGATTATTTGAGCGATAATTTTGTATTTCTTAACCTCATTGTGTTATTGACTATGGAAAGAAATGTATTATTTATTGGCATTTTTGCAAAATCTGCATCTGGGTATTGCCTTTGAAAGGCTACAAGCACTATTTAGTTGCAGTACAATTTGTGCTCAAAATTCCAGTTTTGCTAGTTTGTATTTATTAATATGGAACGAAATATTATTTTCCAACTTCTTTTCTTTTTGTTGTTCATACACATCATATCAGTGGCCACTGGTGGAATGTATGTTATACTGTATCTTAGTATTGGCGTATTGGATCCAAGTGATCCTTTAAGGCATAACTATCATGACTAAATTAAGAAGTTTTGTAGAAAAAAAAAACGCGATTTAAATTTGAAAAAATTGTGTGCCTTGCCACATTATTTTTAAGATAGTTTGTAAAATATTTGCAAAACATTTTTTTTAACAGGTGGAAAAAAAGTTGGCCGATTTCAAATTTAAAAAAATATTGCTTTTTTATAGTTACACTGTTTCTTACTTTCGATTAATTTTTTTACTGTGCATATTTCAAAACGGGGTAATTTTACAAAAAATATGTATTTTCTGATGAAATTTGAAATCTGTATATATCTTCCACCTTGAAAAAAAATATATTATGCAAATATTTCATAAATTGTTTAAAAAATACCCTGGGTAGTCACAATTTTTGCAACTTTTTTTTGCAAATTTCAATTGTATTTTTTTTTTGCAAAACTTCTTCATTTAGCTTCAATAATAATGCCTTAAAGTATCGCTTGGGTCTCATGCTCCAATACTAAGATATGATAAAACCTAAATTTCACCAGCCACCACTGCATCATATTGTTGGTGTTCATACTTATTTCTTTCTAAACAAAAATATAGGAAGAACACAAACTGTCATGTTTGACATCGATACAAAAGTCAATCTATTACCAAAGAAATTTTCCTTTAGTTTTAAGAACGGCATCAGAGAGTATACAGAAACATCAACTTTTATAATCTAAAATATAAGATATTTGACATTTAAGTTTCATTTTCAGGTTAATATTTTTATGCAATTGAGTAACGACAATCATCTCAACGACGCTGGCTACTGAATTTGAATTTTTACAAGATCGTTCAAACTATAATTGAAAGACTAGTAAATGACAATTGTTATTATATGATACAATATACAACGACATTTTACAGAATAAGCCTCTTAGAATATAAGTAAAACGTTAATAAATTAAAAAACTGTATTTATTCACTCTAGAATCTATATGAGTCTAGTTAATTTTATAGCTTGTTTATTCAATAGTACTTTGTTAATTGTTTAGTAACTATTGTGAGCAATATTATTGAATCTCTATCGGACACAAGCTGTCTAATAAAGTGCGAATTTTTTCTGAAATCTACAACGATCGCCAAAACTAATATCATCATTACAAATTTTCACTTATTTTTCTGTTAACTGTTAGTAATTAAATTTGACAGTTTCAAGTTTCAATAAACTGGTTCATGTCTGGTGTATTCAGTTCTTTTGTGTTCTTATGTATTAATAAATTTCATTTATTAATAGATTATGAACCAATTCATTTTTAATATACTTTACTCTGAGTAATTTCTAAAACATTTCCTCTTTTATAACACATTTATAAAGAAAATCTATAATTTTACTTGGTTTCATTAAAAAGATATTTCAAACATCACATCACATCAAGTTATTAAAAATATTTTACTCCAAATGTGTAACAAAGTATACATATAAAAATTAACTTTTATTTGAGGATTTCATTTGATAAAATTACTATTTTCAAAGTAAAAATTAGGTTCTTGCATGCCCTTGTTCAACCCTGTATAAAACTTCTCATGATATAGGTATATAATTTCAAATGATTCAATTTCAAATAAAACCAGTTATTAGTCTCATTACCTCTGCCTCTTATGTAAGTATAGTCTTCATTACACTCATATCCCCCAAGAAGAGCATTATTCTTCTGTACATCATCATCTTTTTCAACTTTAGCCGTTGTAACCTCAGATACCATAAACTGTTAAATGATAAGTTTTTATTAGCATTAGTAGTGTAGAATTTCATAGTTGTTATTAAATAAATGATAGTTTCTCTGGTCTTGCTACTGCTTACTCGCATACCTTAATGTTTCGTATTTGTTAGGTTAGATTTTTGTGAGTGGGACCATGTGAGTGGAACCTTGTGGGCCCTCCACTGCCGTCATCAGTAGGCCTATTGTGGCTCACTCCTACTTATATTTCACCCAATGAGTTCAATTTCTTAATGCTGATAACTGATAACTATTAGGTGTGTCCAGATCCTCTGGCAGCAATTGCTCTTTGCCAAATGTTGAGCATCGGATCCTCTCCACAGCAGGACAGGTGCACAGTGGTCTGCCTTCTCATCATCCTCCAGGCATAGGTGGCACTCGACAATTTCTGCCAGGCCGAGTTTATACAGGTAATAGTTTAGTTGGCAGTATATAGGCCTGTTAGGGTTTTCAGGTTTACCCTGTTTAACTCTAAAAGTATCTTAGCTCTTGATTTCAAAGGGTTTTTATAAACGCCTTCGAATGAACTAATCCTGGCAACTCTTGCCAATACTGAAGTTTTCCTTTTAGCTCAGGTTAAAACAGCCATCTTGGCAGTATTTGAGGATATGCCAAGTATTGGTTCGGGTTCGATGATTCGTGATCCTGCTCCTTCTCTGGCCAAGGAGTCGGTTATTTCGTTACCTTCCAGACCAGAGTTGCCAGGTATCCAGACCAGGGTTGCTTTACTGTTTTTACTCAAATGACTTAGAGCCCTCTGACTTTTCCATACCATTTTAGAGTTACATCGGTAGGAGCCAAGAGCTCTTAAAGTTGCTTGGTTATCTGAGAAAATTTTTATTGATCTGCTTACGGTTTGCATATACTCCACCTTCGCACACTAATTTCAGTGTCACGAACCTTGGTCTGAAATATAGTTGCAATAGTGTTTAGGCTTCAGCATATCCTCACCTTTGGTTTATAGCTATATTCCGGCTCCTGTTCCCTAGTGGCAGCTGGTGACATTTAGGTTATGTCATATCTTAGTATTATTAGAGCATGGGACCTAAGCGATACTTTGTAACTATCAAAAGTAAATGAAGAAGTTTCACAAAAAAAAAATGCGTTTTGAAATTTGAAAAAATCGTGAACCTCACCTATTATTTTTTAAACAATTTGTAAAATATTTGCAAAATATTTTTTTTCCTCAGAATCAGGTGGAAAATGTATCGACAGATTTAAAATTTATCAAAAATTATTGCTTTTTTTATAGTTACACAGTTTTGAAATTTTATTTTCGATTTATTTTTCACTGTTTCAAAAAGGTGTAACTTTATAAAAAAAGCAATATTTTTTTTATGAAATTTTAAATGTCGATACATTTTCCACTTGATTCTGAAAAAAAAAAAATGTTTTGCAAATATTTCACATATCGTTAAAAAAATAATTTCTTTAACTTTTTTCCACAATTTTCCCCCCAATTTTCTTTTCTAAACTTTTTCTTTCCCTCTTTTATTTTTCTCCCTTAAAATACCCTTTGTTTCCTGTCCAATCTCCAATACTAAGATATGACATAGCCTAAATGTTACCAGCCGCTACTGCTGTTCCCTCGGGAGTTTTGGAGGTGTCTTTAAACTAGCAACTCTCTGCCTTTAGTAGGTTGGCTTTATTCTGATTCCTCTCATCTCTTTCCGAAAAAAAGGAAGTTGAAGGTCAACTCGTAGTTGGTCATGGTAGGCATAGTAAAAGAGGGCATCTTGTTTTGTATATGACTAGTTTAGTAGATTAAACATGTTCTCGAGACGAAGAACAGTTTACATTTCGCGATCCTCCTTTGAACCGAGAGGATTGGCGCCCAAGAAACTATCATTTATTTTAAAAAGTTTAAATTTACTAGAATTAAAATGTTATTCATTGGGTAAAAATAAAACCATTTACTTTTTATTCTCAACCAGACATTCCTAGAAAACTCTCATCCAATTTATTAATTATTGATATATTTTTTAACAACTAATCAAATATCAATTGCAGGAATAAATTGATTGCATTCCAGAGCTGGGTATGATTCGATTACTCGGTATTCAAATCCAGGATTCGAATTCCTTTGAGTATCGAAATGGATATTCAAATACTTTTATATAAAAGGATTTGTGATGCGGATTTGAAAGACAATTGAAAGAAGATTAATATTCGAATCCTTCTTTTGATGACACAAATACTTTTTTGTAGTTCGGATACTTTTTGCGCAGGCGTTGTGCGTTATATTGTTAAGAGTAGAGAGTGCAAAGGCGGATGGAACCAATATCTTGCCTGTTGTGATACTCTGACACACGTAACTGACAAAAACTTCGAAATTTTGGTCCTGCCAAAAGCAAACAAAAAATAACATTTTTTATTTGATTACTATTAGCATTGTTTTTTTTTTAATTTTTTTTAGTGTAGGCTCTTAACCTATAATAAAGTACAATTTATTCATTTTTTTTCTTCAGTTAATCAATTCTTACACTTTCATATTATATAATTAAGCAGAGCACTAATCTAATCACCATAATATTAAAATAAAAAATAATAACTGCAATAATAATTCTATAGTTAATCTGAGGATTCGGATCCGTGATCCGAAAAAAAGGATACAAATTCTGTGATTCCAATCGTTCTTTTATACAAAAAGGATCTGAAGCTGGTATCCATGATTCGATCATTTTTGATGATTCAATTCCCTAATTCGAATCAATTTTTAAAGAATTCATCCCCAGCTCTGTTGCATTCTAAGTAATATTACACTAAAACTGTATATAATACGAAAACAAAGTAAGCAACTATAATATTTTTCCTTCAGCAACACGCACTGCAAAACTTTTAGAAATCTTATGCAAATTTAAAAAAATGTACTAGATATAGTCTATAACAAATCTTAGAAAAAGCATGGTTGAGTAATATATGTTTACTATCTCTAGATTATCGGTTGGTTTAAATTTGATCTCAAATATAAATTTACTGAACAATTATTCCTGATTGTAAAAATGCAATCAGTGTCACATAGAAGCTAAAATTTCTGATGCCCTGATGTAACTCTGATTGCACATTAAAGTGAATGACGTTGCCTAACAGATTTAAGGTTATTTCTATGAATTGAAAAATGGATAACAAAACATTATAACATAATTTTTCCCCCAGATTTTAATCAAATTGCTCACAACTAATGTTGCTAAAAAATTATTGAAGAACAGCATACAAGAAATTTAGTTATTACTACATTCAATAATTGCAATTTCACTGATTGTCTTGGAAGCGAGAGGAGTGTTTGTTAAACAAACTCATTAATTTTTATAATTATATATATAATGACTAATTTAACTAAATTATTAATCCATAATTTAAAAAAAAAACAATTCTGAATTAGCCCAATAAAGCATTTGTACCATTTTTATTATTATGGGCTTTTTCTTCTATATAATATTTTCTACATTTCAAAGAAAATAACCTTAATTGGTATGCGCAGCTTGTTAAACAAATAATCCCGCGTCTTATCATGCATAAATATTTAAAGCTAAAATTTGTTCATTCTCTAAGTGAAAGCTTTTTCTTTTGAAAAAATAGTTAGGAATAAAAAATATAACTATAAAATATATTAGTTACGACAAACTTACCAAGATATATTTTAAAATTTACCTTGTAACTAGAATGGATAATCAAATTAGCAGTTGTTTTTCCAGACATCGTATATTTTTGACTCTTCTGTCGTGAATCATAATTACTAACATATAGTTTGTCTGTCTTCGTATCTTGTTGGCGCCACTCAGAATACATACTTAATTTTTTAAAATGGGGCACGTAAAATGGCTGTGTTTTATTTAAAGTACAATAAACAGGCTTAGTAGAACTTTTTAACCCCAAATAACTAAAATAGTTGCCATGCAAAAAGTGTTCAGCATATTTTTTTGCCACACGTGGTGTATCAGGGCTAATGAGAATCTGGTTAAACATAGTTGGAGTTAAACCATGGTGTTGTTTCAAAGAAGCAGTTGTTGGCTTTAAAGCCAAACTATTTGGTCGAACAAATTTCTTTGTTTCACCAAGATTAATATTATCTGGAGATTTCATTTCTAATGTTTTTATTGGAGATTTCGAATCATTAATTCTTGATGATTTTATCTCAGCTGCCTTGGAAGGAAAGTCGGTTTTAATTTCTAAAATATCCAATTTTGGAGACCTATTTATCCTTTCAATTACCTTTTCGGGTTGTAAAAAATCATTGGTTTTACTTGTTTTTGGAGTTTCTGGTATAGGTTTTACTTTATCAAAAGCTATAGACATACCGTGTGTCAACTCTCTTTGAGTTGGTCTCCCAACAGCTACTATATTGCATTCATAAGCCATATCTACGGGACCTTCCGCTGCTATAGGGCCTGGCATTCCTGGTACATAGCGTACCACTTTCCCATTTACTAATAAATTAACTGGATTATACAAGTTACTACTAGAAGTTGACTGAAGTTCATGAGATACCTTTTTTTGTATAAGTTGTTGTTTCACTGAATTATTTCTCCAGTTATTTTCTATTTCTGAACTAAGAGTCAAATTTTGCGGTTTGTTTGTATTAGGTTCAACATCAGTTATAGGTTTTGAATTATTAGGATTCAGATCTGGTTTATTTTCAACTAGATGGTTAAAAAATAATTTATTTGGAACAGGCACTCCAGGTACTGAAAAATTTGGTTGTTTTATATTGGGTGTCAGCATTTTAACAGCTTTTTGACTAAAATCCATTATATTAGTATACTTATATAAAGGACTAGACACACTGCTAAAAGTTTTTGCCGTTTCATTTGATTCTCCTAAACTATGTCGCATTATCTCTGATTGCATGTTGTCTGAGATCCCATCGGACTGATGATCAAAAGTAAATTTAGTTTTACTTAAGCTAGTAATATCTATACTGGGTGAAACAGATGTATTTTCATAAACTCTTATTACATCTTGTGGTATCCTTAAATCCTGTTTGTTATAATTTGTTTTATTTGTTAAAACTGTTCCACCAGACTGCAAACTTGACTTAATAACTCTATTTTCACTAAGTTTCCCTCCATAATCTATATAATTGGCTTCTGATTCATACTTATCATCTTTGTTATCTATTTTGAAACTTTTTGTTTCTCCTGAAGAATGTATTTTTACTTCTCCGCCAAATAATTTTACTGGTGTTTTTTTTTCTTTGTCAAATGGTAAAGGTGATAACAAGTAATTTTGTGGCAATTCGGTAGGACTCATCAATGGCAAGTTGCCACTGTCAAATGAAAACGACTTACTTTTATCGGTATCTACTAAACGAGTTTTCCCCAAAAATGGTCCAGGTGAATTTAAAGGAAAAATAGTGTTTTGTAATTGCGGTAAGTTATCGAATGCATTTTTATTTTGAGTTAAAATTGATGCTACATTAACTGAGCTACTTCTAGTATATCTTGCCCCAGATGGTTTACCTTTGCAATTTCGATACTTATGTATATCTAATTCTGTTACTGTTTGAAATATCATTTTACAATAAGGGCATTGCATATCAGAGGAATAAAGGCTTTTTAACAGCAATTCTTTTATTAAACTCTTCTGAACGATTGGTTCGGCAACTTCACTCATGCACCTTTTACGGTTTTTATTAGTCAAGTTTAATGGTTCTTCAGTTGTCCTTTGTTGTTCTATGGCATAGGATGAATAAATAGGATCAGTTCGATTATACTTTTGTATATATTCGTTGTTATTTACATTATCTACAATCATGTCATTAAAACGTTTCTTTATGAAAGTTGATTCACTCGAATTTACTATCGAATTATTTTTGTTTATTATTTCATTAATGTGATGTGACAGAAGATCTGATGTGGCATGTTTATTGTTTTGTCTTTCATCTTCAATATTTTCTTTAGCAACATTTTCAAAAAATGGTTTAGCTGTATGAAAACGTGGTTTATAAGGTTTTAATTTAATATCCTGCGAGATTGCCTTCTCTTCTTTATTTTCTGAATGATTAATGGGGCTTCTAGGAAGACTAAGAAGTTTTTGATTTTGATTATCCATTTCGTTGTTTGATTCCTGAGATTTATTGCCCAGTACTCTATTAGCATGTGTTCGGGAACGACAATGTTTGTAAAGGTTAGAACGTGTTTTAAAACTGAAGCCACAGCTAACACATGGATATGGTCTTTCATTTGTGTGTGCACGAATATGTTTTTGCAGAACACTTGGTTTTGAACATACTAAGTTACAGTATGTACAAACATATTTTCCACTTGAGTTTCGATCAGGTGGAGGCTGTATTTCTTCTGTTTTAGTATCAGAAGATTCATCTGCTGAATTTAATTTTACTGAATAATCGTCTTGTAAATTATATGAGGATATGTCCTCTTTGTTTATGTAATTCTGCTTAGAATATAAGTTATCTAAAATGGAAGACACACTAATGGTAGAGTTGGTCGGATCAGTTCTAAATGTTGTATCAAAATTAACAGGTTTATAGTGTTCTTCATTGGTTTGGTGGTTCGAAATTACATATGATATGCAAGAGTTCGAAGATTGTTGGTTCGCTATACATTTTTCTATTGATATGGAAGACTTAGAAAAATTACTATTGTTTAGCACAAAAGAGCTATTTTGATTTGTACTTTGATTTGGCACAATTTCATTATTGTCTATTGTTATTTGATTTTCAACTATTTTATTACACTCTCCCTGATTTTTACATTCAATGACTTTTTCTTCACTCGATTCCAAAGCTCGAGCAGATCCTTTATTTTCTTTATCATAGTTTTGGGGTTTTGGTTCAATACTAAGCTGCTTTTTGAACTTCTTATGTAGATAGCTATCAACACTGCTTTCCATAATTATATTTTACCTGTAATCAAAAAATGACATTGCAAATATTATTTAAAATAGATAACTAGACAAAAAAATAATTTATTAATAATATCCATGAACAAGTTCTGTTATAAAATTAATATTGTTGGAAACAAACACATATGGGAACAAATATCATGAGTCATTCAAAATGTACTGATAAGGAATATTACTGATAAATGCTATAATTTATAATGAATGCTTCATTTACGCAAGATAAGTTTACAGAAAATTGTCGTTGTTTAGTTAACAAATTACATTCACTTTTATAAATAAATAAAAAACGTGTTTTAATTCATTTCGAATAATAGTGATTGATAAAAACGCAAAAATGTAGGTGCTCCACCTAATAGTAGAAATTACTTTAACCTTTCATATCTCGCGTGATTCCGCAATGCCGTATTGTCGCGATTTTCGTGCGATTCGTGCGATATTCCTACAGTATGATTATGAACACCACGAATATCTTCCTATAAATTATAGTAACAGTGATTTACTGCTGATTAGTATGCAGTTACAGTTTAAAATGTTAAAAAAATTTTATTAGCTAATGCCAGTTTACTAAATATTATTACTTAGTAAACTTTGCTAATGCTAATGCGGAGTGGGAGCACGGCATAATGCTGTGGTGATAGTTCGTCGCGAGTGGTCAAGTTTTAAATAAAAAATTTCACCTGTTTTGTTTCTTACGTTTTCTGCTGTATAAGGTAAGCATGAATGTAAACTCTGTTGCTACTCGTTCTTTGATAAAACGATTAAATACTTTAAAATGGACTATGAAAAAGAACGACAGTACCTGACCCATTTCATGGAAGAATGTCCGAGGGAAGATGACTAGGAACAAGATCTTGTTTATGATGATGACAAAGGGGGTGAGGAGGAAACAATGGAAACACAACATATAAACATTAATACGGAACAGGAATCTTCTAATGTTGATGACTCTGTTCGCCGAAGAACCTATAAACGATCGTTTTTTTCTTTTTTTGTTGGCAAAGATAAAGAAACGTCTATGTGGACGAAACATATCTCCCTTTGGTTCACTAAGGTTGGATGTCATATTGCACGTCTATGGACTTTCGACCTTAGTGAACAAAAGGGAGATATATGCGTCTAAAATAGAACACTTGATATTATGTGCAAAATGATATGCAGAAAATATTTTGGAAGACGAACCTAAATGATAACTTGGTAACTAAATAATTTTATTCAATTTTTTTTTGTTTTTTATTTAATTAAATGATAATGCGAATTTTTTCATTTTCTTTACTTGTATATATGAATATAAAATGTTGTTTCTTGAATAATAAAGGTTTATAAATGTACTGAGATATATTGAAGGCAATGTGGTATTAGAATTTTTTTTTACTTTTTTGACTGGCAGTCCATTGTGAACCATATCCAATATAAGGACGCGAGTTGTGGAAGAAAACTTTATTGCAATTCCCTCGTTATCCGATTAGGGCATTTCAATTAACTTATAACCTATTCTTCTAATTTAACTAACAAAACCTCCAAGTTAAAAATTAAAGCTTAAAAAAAAGAAAAAGTAAAATTGTATTGAACGATCAAGCTATTCTCTCATAAATTTGTAAAGAAAGATTTATATTACCACCTGTTGTTAAAAATCGACCATCTTATTTCAACAGTCTAATGAGTCACTTTCAAATGGAAAATCCTTAATCCAAATTCGTCATTTCCAATCATGCCATTCTTCAATTTGACAAATTATAAAGCCAAAACAAACTACAATTTTTACTTTCTCATCTATCTGCATTGGCAATAGCATAATGACTCTCATTAGAACCCCGAATCAGTTAGGAAATATAATATTCAGCTAACATGCCAGTTTCACACAGCTGTGGCACATTGTACTGGCATAGAAAGACTTTTTTTCTTTCGGTCTTTTACATTCTAAACTATGAACTAAGAAATAGACTTGAGATTGAAACCTCGAACTTATTACTTTAACAAAATATGATATTGGTAGTGGCAATGCCACTAATAACAGAAATTTTGTAATAAGTTCTTAATCGTAAAAGTCTGTAAAATGTGAGGCCACTTCACAGTTAATAGTATTATTCAACGAGCATGTAATGATGACTATTATTCACGAGGGTGAAAATCACCCTAGTAAATAATAGCCATTACATGCGAGTATAATAGCATAGTTTTTCCACGACTGTTAAAAAATAACAATTTTTAGTAAAACATCGCGATAAAAATTCTGACAACCATTGACAAGTAGCAATTCCGCGCTTTGACTTACATGTCATGGCCTATTTTATGAAATTTTAATACATTTCAGAAGTAGTGAATAATGAAATTATTATTCACTGCAGTGAATAATGGGTAGCATTATCCTTGAAGAAACACATACATACATATATTTGAAATAGGAAAATGCGGATTTTAATAATAACAAAACATATATTTAAAACAATAGGATGACTTTTTTTAACTCTCCAATGTTCATTTTTTTATATTTTCAAAATATGTACTTTACACGTTCATTGACAAAAAATTAAATAATATTTTTTTGTTTGCTTTGATGACGGAAAAAAATAATTCAAGTAAAGTCTTAAAACTTTTACAAAAACTTTGTTGGTAGGCCCTGTAGGTAGGTGTCAAAATATAGGGAAAAATCTTGTACCTATATTATTAACTATTCTATTACATCTGCTCCAGGATCGGCTCTACGGAGGGGCTTGGAGGGTCCAGCCCCACTTCGTGAGCTGCTTTTATAAATTAAGTAAATACATTACATTACATACAATACATTAGCAACAAGAAATTGACAAAAAATATACGGAGGCGACAATTTTATGCAGTGTTGAGCAAGTGTATGGACCAGCGTTGCCAGTCTAGTACAGTATTGTACTAGATTTAGTACAATTTTGTGCGATCTACTACGCTGGTACAACTTTATAAATCTAGTACGTTTTCTCGATAAACCTTATCCGTGCATTATCTTACGTTGCGACTTGCATGTCCTTTACTTGTCAATTAATAAACATGCAATTAATAAACATGCTACAACCAATTTTTAGTATTATGGATGGCGTTTCTGAATGTGTTAATGCAATATTCCTTCGCGAATTAATTTATTAGAAAATAGATGGTCATACTAAATTGAAAAAAATAGCGCCTTCATGTGGTAGTCTGTGTAGTTATTGCACATAAGATATTATATCGATGGTGCTAATGACAGTGCTAGTAATGCTAAACAAATAGCGTGTACACACTACTAGCGATTTAGAGATTTTAGTTCATATTTTTAAAATACTTTGCATTTTGCGAATAATTAGAGTTAAAAAAAATCTATTACACTTCAACCAAATCTAAAACAATATCAAGAAGTTCTAGTACGATACAAGATATTTTTCTGTCAACACTGGTATATGGACTGATTGTGAAATCCAATATAAACGGCTAATAAAAATTAAATTTGTTATAAATTAGGCATATTTGTACATATTATGATGTTATCTTGAAATTTGTGTCACTGTTATTTCAATATATGGGGTAGTTTTTGGTATTCCCTGATTACAAAAATGTAACGTGTGGGGTTGCATAAGAAAAAATTTAAGAAAACAATTATTGCCAATCCTAACCTCCTAAAAATTTAATTCAAATGAAAACTGTGGCTCGTCTCGATCTTAATCTGTGTCACAAAATAGCATAAAATTATTATGAAAAGAAAATAAATAAAAATAAAAATAATTATTGAAAATCTTAACTTTACAAATAAGGTTACTGGAGAAATTTTGTTTTTTGCCATTTACTTCAATATTCAAAAACATTTTACTAGTTTCAAGTATTTTTCCGCGAAAACTTCTCACCTCCACTTTCAATCAAAGGATATTATTTTCAAAGTCTAGTCATGACGCTTGAAAATTGTTTTACTTAAAAATATAAATATTATTAAAAAAGAAATGGATATTTTGGGCCCCTCCACTTTTTGGTGTCTACATTCGCCCCTGGCCTGTTCTTGCTTGTGTTTTCCAAGTCCTCTTTGACAACACTGTAAAGTGTAAATTACGTAAATGAATTATATAGTTACTATATGTTTTACATGTTATTTTAAATGTAAAGCCATGTCATGAAATATTAAGAAAACAAATAATACCTACATAAAAAAAATAATTAAAAATCATTAGAAAGAAAAAAACTGTTTTAAACTATGTTATAAGAAGTTATATAAGTTGTTATAATTTATAAACGGTTAAATCAAAATTATGCTGATGCCGTTTTAAACTATTCGGCATTAAGGTATGTAAATGAAAAAGCAGGTGCATACAATTTCTAGATTGTATAATCTGGGTAGAGATAAAAGTATTACAATAAAGAATGAATAAGAATCTAGGCAACCCCGATACTGTAGACTACAGAGAACGAAATCAAATCAAATAATATCGTATCCCCTGAATTCCGAGAAAAGACAACGAGCTGTACCTGGCTTTACTAAGAAATCCGCTGCTTGTTTATTGTTGATTGCCTACCAAGAAAAAAAGAATATGTAATCAATCATTAATCAATCAGTCAGCAGAGTTGCCCAACGGCGGCCGCTATCAGTAGCGTCAAAAGTACGTTCCCAACAGTAACGTATTTGGGTTGCCATAGATGATAAACAGATAAAATAATCACGTACCGTGGACAATGGCTGAGATTGCGTACCAACGAACATTTGCACATGAATGTTTTCTGCTAAAAAACGTCTCCTTCGTGAGTAAACACACTTGTGTAAAGCGAAAATGATCTTTCAACATCTACCGAAGTAACATATGCAAACTTGAAATTTTCAAAATCACTTGCAGGATGTTCCTCATTGAGAGACTGATTAAAAAAACATAACTTTTCACATCCCGCATTTGTTTTTACCTTTGTCATTCATTACCGGGCACTCACTCGCATACCAGGGGCATTTCTAAGAGTTTTTAATTAATTTTGTACATTATGAATGAGACTTAAAGACTTCTAATGCCAATGACAAATTTTCTAATCGTCGAATACTGTACAGCATCACGGTATAACTGTTAAGATTTATGAATACCTGTATCACCGCTTCTACCTCAAGATTTGTTGAAAATGTTTCTGAGCTTCGGAGATTGGCTTTTGATTTATTTGAATTTAATTGCAGAAAAAAAGTTTTTATTTTTTGAAAATATTAATGACGATAATTGCGGCAGAAATGCGACGTTACGACAAACCGAGTGAAAACTTTTAACACGTTTAGAGGCTTTCACGTATATTTGTTTTGTATTTGTAACATGCATCAATTTCGGAATAATTTCGTCGAATTTCTTCGACTACCAAATGAAGTGCATGAACGTGTATTAAATTTGGGAATATTTTTCAGCAATTCTCCAGCTTTAACCATGTATCGTGCTACTTTAATACTTGCGAACTAACAACACCCATCAAATCAAGCGTTTTTGTAACTAATTTTTGTACAGTTACAGCATTAACGGTTTGTAATATTTTTTTAATAGCAATTAAATATGGTGACGTGGACCACTACGATACGCTAGCCAGGGCGCATTCTGGGTGAGCACATGCGCACCATAATATATGTACATAATGGTAACTAATTTGAATTAAGAAATTAAAGTCTACCGAATTAACTATTTTACGTGTCAAATGTTTTCCAAACAGGGTTAAAATTGTATTCGTATTTATTAATAAAATTCAGTTCTGTGCATCCCAACGCGTATGACCACCAACATCGAGTGATGCTGGGCTGTACCAGTGAGTACCGACAGCACTACATTATTGTTGCTAATGTAAATAGTAACATAAATATTGTGGGTGATTTGGAAAGTGTGGTGGACGTTTTAATAAATTTATTTCAGGAGATCAAGTTAGAGTTAAGTTTAAATGAGCAATTCATGCACTTTAGGAATAATACATTAGTATCGACTCAACACAGTTTTATAAAAAACAAAAATGTAGATACTTTGTTTAAATTTTATACACACGTCCCTCAAGCCAATGATAAAAAAATGATTCCTTTTGGACTGCTTGTAGATTTTTCTCATGCTTTTGACTGTGTAGATCATGAACTTCTTTTACTAAAACTAAATCGACGGTGTACGAGATCATGCCTTGAATATCTTAAAAGAAATTTAAATAAGTATCAAATAGTTGAGGTCAATGGTACTAAAAGTAATTGTAGTTTAAGCAGAGAAGTTCCGCGAGGTTCAATTTTAGGACCATTGCTATACTTAATTTTTGTAAAAAACTTAGCTTTCAGTATTCAAACAATTCCCAATACACATCTTTGCTATGCCGATGATCCAAATATGTTAATAATACAAAATGATGCAACATCAGGTCTGAACACCCTACAAATTGTTTACGAAAATGTAATTTTATGGTCGGAGAAGAATCTTTTACACTTGAATAAAGAAAAGGCCGTAACAATGGTATTTTCAAACAATAATGGCAATAATAAAAATGTGATTTTAAAATGTTTAATTTGTAAAATTTTTTTGAAAATGACAAAAGTAAGAAAAAGAAAAGAGTATAGTAATAGCAGTCAAGCGGTATCGAAGGCCTTTAAATATAATGTCCAAGTGTATCATGATCATTGGAGTACTCTTTCCGAGATTTTTCTTGATATCATCAAGTTATTCTTTGATATCATTGACGATGCAACATACGACCTGCTGCGTGGTGCTATGGCCTTTTTTTTAAACCAAATTGAAGTTATCGTTTATATTATTTTGTATAGGCATTCAGTTAGTATATTCAAGATTTCTTTCTACTAGTTTTGAAACTGCTGAGATTAGGAAAATAGAGCGATAGCTAGTTGCCATCTTGGCATTTTTGTTCGATTTCAAAATAGGAACCACCACTGAGCCGGCCAGTGTTCAGGAGCAGGATCCCATTGACGATATGAACAAAT
>JANEYF010004229.1:112500-126831 GCA_029963845.1 Rhamnusium bicolor
TTTTTGTCGACTCATCGACCGGTGGTTTTATATTTGTGCATCAAAAGTTTTCAAATTAAACACGATGTTTATCCTTACTGTTTAATTAAATTATTTCATTCAGTGTATTTTTCAGGTATAACTTGTCGAAACAAAATGGCAAAATTAGAGTTCCTGGCGCAATTTGTCGAAATTTTCGACAACATTGAAATAGGAAATGGATGAAAACAATCAACTACTGGTATGATATTTTCAACACTGTCACTTTGTAACATCACTGATATGCTCATTGAGAATGAATACAAGTTGGTACTCTTGCATCGGTTTACACAAGATGCTTTGGAAAATGTTTTCTCACAAATACGAAGTAAAGCTGAATCACGCCCCTCTGCACTACAATGTTTAACAGCTTTTAAGCTATTAACGGCGTCACAATTTGTATCTGATGTAAAGCGATATTTCTATTTAAGCGACAGTGATACATTTTTATTGAAACACTTTGAGATTAAAAAGCCATGCACACTTGAACCTTCTTCATCTACAACGAACTTTTTCAAATAAGTTTTTATTACAACGGTATTGCCACTAAAGTTAATATTATGTATACTTTTTGTGATAGTAAAAATATTATCATTATTATTATTGTTTTTTTTATATATTTTTGTATAGTGTCCTGTCGTCGTGGTAATAATAAACTAAAATTCATTACTTTACATTTTGAGTAAATTCTTCTTTAAAATTCGTTTTTTTACATATTTCAGTATACATAATGACCTTTGTATATTGATCTTTTGTATCTTGCGGCACCTCATTAAGCATACTAATGTATTAGCTACATTTATTTACAGTGTTTTTAACTAGTAAAATGTTATTAGCATGCTAAAGCTCATTCAGTTTATGATGAAGTAAATATCTGGGTATAGTACTTAAAAAACGTATTTTCATTTTGCCTCAATGTCTTTTATACTACAAACGATGTACCTAATTCTCTACATCATCATCCAAATACTCGCACACATATACTCTATAAGAAATTCAAATTTCGCAGTATGTACGAAGAACCAAAATGGCTACCGCGAATACCCCCTTATTACACAGCCTTAGGGGAGATGGTGTGGGATGAACATGGCGCACGTGATCTTTATACACAGAATTATAATAATTATGTGTCTTTATACCGTATTAGCTAGCCGCTTATTGTTTATTGCATTGTATTCAGTTTATAATGGTACCGTGGGGGGACGTTCCATGATATCTAATTCTCACGAGATCTAATTCTAATAGTCATCCTATATATCTGTTTGGCTTTCCGAATGCGTTTTATCATTGTAACATAGGTAGTTAAAAACACCGATTTAAAAATCCCACGAGATCTAAATTCCATGAGATCTAGGAATGTGACATTATGTTACATCCATATCTGAAGCATTGAGACATAGAGACAACTATGATATACTATACCATCAAAACGATAAGTTTTTTGATAAAGTACTATTCATAATATTAAATTATTAAAAAAATTTCTCAATCACTGTATCGGATACGGATTAAAATCATTTTTAACCAAAGTTCATGAAATTGATATAAATTAAATTTATAAAATATGCGTACGCCTCTGGATGTTGTGTGAAATGACGTCACAATTAGATCTCATGAGAATTAGATCTCGTGGAATTTGCAGTTGAGGTTTTTAGATCTCGTGAAACTTTTAAAATGGTCTATTCGGAAAGCCGAACAGATAGATATACAAGTAAACTGGTTGAAATCTCGTGGGATTTAGATCTCACGGGACTTTCTTCTTAGATCTCATGGGATTTTAAATCGATATTGAAGAATATTTTTTGCGGTATTGACGGCTTTTAGACTTTTCTAAATTATTAATATATTTGGATTTGTGTGGATCAAAAAACCGACATTTCTGGTCTAAATACTGATATTTTAAAAAATAAAATTTACGTTAGTAAACGTAAATATACAAAAACAATGATGGTAAAAAATCTATCTATCTATCAATATTCAATTTTTATGGCTGTGGAGCGTGGCCATTCGCACACCGATGTGTGGCAATAGTAGAGTTGAAATGGAAAAACTAGGTAAAAAAATAAAACCCTTTGTTTTCATAACAAATTATAAAGAAATGGGATGGAAACGATAATGTTTACAAAATTAATTTTATTTTTAAATTTTTAGTATTTCACAATAATAATTTTATGTACATTCTCATAATTTATTTACGATGTCAAATATTCGTTTTAGCATAACACATAAATAAATCCTTTTATTCACTTTATCAAAAATTTTATTATTTCCCATTCATTGTCATTTGAGAGATAGCCTCCCTATGCATTGTTTTTCATATTACTTTGTTTATTTTTAATGCAAATCTTACTATAATCTTTTTATAAATATTTATAATTTCGATGGGGTAAAATCATATACAATATTAATAATTAAGTCTACCAAATTGGCCACTATATGGATTTCTCTTTAGTATTCGCTGGGAATTATATAACATGTGAGGGAGGGCACATAATTTTGGCCTCAGAGACTGGTTCAACTTTGTATTTTGTTTACATCATCGTTCTGTTCAGTCTGCGAACGATTACGGTTGAGAGAATATACGACAAGTATAAAGACTTTTTTATTTTTATTATGTTACATTCTGTTGAATGCAGTGTGGTATTGTGTACGTTAATAATGGTGAGTCAACCCTTGTCTGCAGAATCAGTGCAATCATGGATTTGTGATACACATACTGTTAGTGCCGACAATTTCGCAGTGTGGGTGTGTATAGTACGTTTCTTAGAACATTCAACTACTAAAACTGCTAGTGTTAGTATTACACCCACCAAACTTTCAGTCCTCTTCAAACAGCATGGAATTATTTTATAACTGCACCTTTCTGCGGCCTCCAACCCTATTTAAACAAACCACAGAGAAGTTTATAAGGTAAGATATTGTTTCATTATAAACAGAAAATTTTGTGAAGGAAAACCTGTAAGTATACCGCACGCCGTGCGGTCGTTCCTATTATTTACGTCACGTAACACGAAATTCAGTATAAATTTGTGAATTTTATGACTGATCTTCAGTTTATAACACTGTTAGAATATTTAATACGAAAAAAGTTCTTTGTAAGTGAAAATTGCCAGTGCTTCAATTTTCTCTCCTATGAAACGAGTAAGAACTGTCCAGTCGGGGAAAGAATGCTCGTACGGCAAGGGAGAGCATTGCCGATAAGTCGCCAGCTTTCTGCAAAACCATATACTAGGAGTATAGTACATCTCCCAATAAGTAGGTGTGGATGCAAACGATTACAAAAATTTGTCATGCACTAACTAAATCGTTTATTTCATTTACACTTTATTGTGAATGGAATGCACGCAGAAGGTACATTCTTTCCGCGGGCCTTCTTTCCCTGGACATACAGTAGTGTAACTGAGATGTGTTCAAACAAGACGGGGTTCGGAAAAGCGATCATATATAGAATCTTGAGTGAAAGTGTGAATTCACCAAAACCGTCCTCAGGAAGACAACAACGAGACAACAGAAAAGTCTTCAAAAAAGTTTATTCGTTCTGATTCAACAGAGAAACATCCACTTTGAACAAATTCTAACCGCCGACCGTATGCATAGTCGTTCCCCGGCGACTCGCCAGTTGCCACTGCAATGAATTTCATACATAGGGTTTATTCATTGCTGAAGGCGGCGCGAGTCGCTGGAGAACGACTATACATACGGCCGTGAGTGCGCTTACAAAAATTAAAGATATGAGGTTGGAAAAATGTGACAGGATAAAAACATTAAAAATGCTTGTCAGATTCATCTAAAGACGGGTTCACGCAGCATAGAGGGTTGTGTTAAAGGTGGTTTATTATTAGCATTCCCATCATCGGTTCATTTACAAATATTGAAAAATACCTAATAACAAATGCCAGAAATGTTAGGTAATAATAGAAAAAATACGGGCATTTTATGGTAATTTTAAACTTAAATGCAAATAACTTACACATCGGTAACCCTTACAAGAGGTAAATAGAAATTAGATTATGAATGTTCATAAAAATTAAAAAGGAACCTCAAAACTGAAAACTAATTCTCACTGAATTAAGAAATAGATATATATGTATACCATGCTTTAATTTTAACACTACGTAAGGAAACTTTCGGTTAAGCTCGTGCAGTCCCCTAGATACAAAATGTGACCGTAAATTTGGCATCGCGCATGGCCAGCCATGCAGTTCACAGAGATTAGGAACAGATGCATTCCATGGTCTCCCCTCTACTCCGAAGAATGTTTGAGCCTGAAGGAAGCTGCTTCTCTACGTAGTGTGCAAATATGAAAACACAGAATATATTGAAAATTAAAGCAAATGAGGAGCAATCATGCAGAACTCAACATGTCCACTTTTTATAAACTTTACATTTTTTTGTTACATTTTTCTTACTGATTAACCTCCCATTTATATTCCTAGTTGAGGACAATTGATTTTTACATTTATAGTTTTTTAAACCAAAGATTTTGCCAATTTTCTCTTGGACATATTCAGTTCTGCGAGAAATTAATAATTTTCTAATCGATTATAATTTTGCACATTAGAACTTGTTCAGTTTTGTACGAAAAGCGTACCTCAGGACATGATTTCCATACGATATGTTAAATTTTACTCAGAAAAAAAACCAGATATGGGTAGCGCCCCTCGAACCTATACGAAGACCTCAAAATGGTCTGAAGCTCGACATACTTATGTGTGAAGGTGAGCATATTGAGTTCTGCATAACTGCTCCATAAATATAGAAATGAGATAATTATTAACGACTTATCTATAAATTAAACAAAACTAAAAAAGAACTTATCTAAGGACCCGAAACTAGTAACTCAATATAATCTAATATAATATGTCAAAGGACTAAAAAAAATAAACATAATTCTTCAGTCTCAAAACTTAATCTCACTAATTTGATGGTTATAAACTATTTGATATTTGATGTAACAAGAAAACACAATTTACTTTGTTTTTTATCACTATTTTATTATAACTTCACGTTACTGCAGTTTCGACACTTAACATGCCATTTTCAAATTATTCTGAAGAGAAAGAATAAACAAAACCAATCACAGTATATTTATACTAAAAACTATTTATGACTAAGTATTTACTACCTGCGTTAGGAAATTTTAAATTCCGATTTATGAGTGCCAATTAAGTTGACAAACAAGGGTGGTGTCGGAGATATTTTATTACAACATTGAGGGCTAATTATTATGCTGGGGAAATTTTATAAACAGAGATGGTAGGTAAATTAACAAATACATATATTTGGAGAAGACGTTTAGAACTTAAATATATCAAAAAGTATAGTATGATATAAATCTAACTGGTCGTACAATAAGTAATTTCCGGGACTATTATTTGATTCAAAAATTTCTATGGATTCTAACTTAGATTCTAGTAAATAAAAATGGCACGTTGAGTGCCGAAACTGAAGTTATAATAAAATAGTGATAAAAAACAAAGTAAATTGTGTTTCCTTGTTATATCATTATGATTGATTACCACAAAGTAACGGCTTACACTATTGAATTTTTATTTAATACTTAATAAATTACATTAACATAAATAATCTCACTATCATCAGCCTGCTTAACTTTTTCGAAAAGTACTTAATGTAATTACCATTTTCAATAGGATTTTTTCGGCCCAAGGGGAGACAATTGCACCCATTGCCATCCCCTTGGATCGGCACATGGGAGTGAAGTTATTAGTCATTGTCATTACTCATTATAGTAGAAACAGAAAGCAGCAAGAACTGTCGCTGTAAAATAAATGCAAAAATTGAGAGAATTATAATGCATTTGGCCAAATGCAACAAAAGGTTAAGGCCATGTCATAGTCGAGATTTAGCAACAAATAGTGAATGTAATTCCGAGTTGCAGCTTCAGTATCAGTAAATACTCACCGAAAATAATATTGCTGCACATTTAAGTTATTAATTTTAGTAGAAACATCTGCCATTTCTGTCAATGTGGAAGAAGCGAAAAAACCGAGGGAAGAGGAAGTAACAGCAAAAAAAAAAGTAAGAAAACAAAGCAACCTACACGAACGAAATACGTAGTTGAAACAATTGCATAACAGAAACAATGTATCGATGTAAAAATTTCAAGTTTTTTATGCTAACAACATAGCTTTTAATGCAGTCAAGAAATGAATCAAGCATAGTCATATTCCAAATCGCTTCAAGTTTACGGGACTACTTTTAGGCAAAATTGCAGAAGAAATGGCAGCGCGTTAAAAATGAATTACCCTCAGAAACCAGTAGTATAACATTATTTACAAGATGGATGGTCTACCATTAAAAACGACCCTATATTGGCATGCGGTATTCACACAGGTTTGGGTTACTATCTTCTTAGTGCCGTCGATTGCTGTTCTAATAAAAAAAACGCATAATTTTGTGTCGAGACAGCAATGAATGCAATTAAGGAATGTTAACAAATAAATTTTTATGGTATACCGGATGTAAATGAAACCTGGCTCACCCCTTCTATTTTCATTGTTTATAGAAATAAATTGATATTTTAATATGTTGTTATACACATAAAATTGCATTAGAAGACAGCATTTTCAATTTGTATGCACCTCCGATTTCGCCGGAAATTATTTTCAAAACTGATATTCACAATATCAACATTCGCTTTAAAAACACTTACGCCTCCTGTACACCGAAAGGCCATATTTGAGAGATCTTTTTCGTATCACATAGTTAAATGTTATTAATGGTTTAGTTATACTGAATTTCCTTATTTGTTAACTTTAGCCTTACAGACTTAGAATTGTAAGGTACTTTCCCTGGACCCTGATTGGGGCCTCTCCAGGAACGTGAGTTTGTTATAAACAAAAAGAATAAGGAACTGTTATCGAACATTAGTAATATGTTTATATTTGATGCTGGGAGACCAGCCATGTATTTAAAAAAGAGAGTGTAGTTTTAGCTAAGTAGTGAGTCTTGACAAGACATAAAAATTATAAATGTAGTAGTATCGCTTAATAAATATATTGTCATTATAATTATCTAAATAAGAGTTTAAATATCAACATAAATAATTAGAGCTTACAGGATGTTATTTTAAGAGTTTCTTTTATTTATTATTATTGTTATTATTATTATTTTTGTTTGGGTTAGGTGGAAGAACAGATACTGAGCATTGCTCAATTCTCTGTATCTCGCCCATTACATTATATTAAGTTTGTAAACATTTTAAATATGATAAATTAATAAAGACCTTTATTATATTATTATTGTTATTATTATTATTCTTCAAAAAAATTTAGGTAAATCAGGCTGCTAAGTCTTCCTTCAAAAAAGTAAGGCCCAATGACATGATTTCCGATTATGCCACCCCATACGTTTAATGACCACCTTGTCTGATTGGTTGTCGGTATACAATGTGGATTTTCGGTTGCATAATAATGGAAATTATGGCTATTGACAAACCCATTTTTATGGAATGTCGGTTCATCGGCAAATAATACATAATTGAAAAAATCTCTATGTTGAAGAATTTGTTGTTGAACCCATACACAAAATGTTACCCCTTTTTCGTATTCATCTAATAACTCCTGCATTAGTTGTATATGGCACGGATGGAATTTGTTTTTATTTAAAATTCTTTGCACGACAGTCCGGCTTATGTCACTTTGTTTCGATATTTCTCTAGTCGAGATATGAGGATCTTCTATAACTTTTAACAGAAGAGTCATTTCATTTTCATGGGTTAATGCAGTCTTGGTTCTTTCTTTTTTTTTTTTCATTTGCGACATTTCCCATTCGAGTAAATCGCTGCAGTAAAATTGCAAAAGCTTCTTTCCTGGGTTGCCTTCTATCTGGATATCTTTCATAATACATTCTTGTCGCAAGTAAACAGTTTTTATCACTTGCGTCCAGTACAAAAACTATATACATATGTCAATTCTTCCGTAGAAAAATTCATTGTTTTAAACATTACCGCACTAAAATTCTGCAGGTACAAAATTATGTGACTGTAACTATTTGTCTTATTGTAATATCATTAATTTACTAAAAATTGTGATTACTAAATGTGAAAGTCATAGCTTACTTGTGAAAAACCGAAATTATTTTTAATATCAATTAAATTTAAAATTTCTTAAAAAATTATCCGACTATATCATAATAACATAATTTGAAAGGATAAAATAGTTATACAAAATGGTGAAATGATATACGGAGTGTTCCATTTGAAAAAAAGAAGTTTTAGATGTTTGAAGATCGGCAAGTTAATGCCACTGTATAAAATCCCCTGTATATTAAAATAAACTTACGCTCCTCATACATTTCAGCTACCTCTTATCTTCGCAGTCACCAAATGTTTTCCCTTAACTGTCATTATTAAAGTTTTTTTGATGACATTTGTGATGACCTGTTTTTCCCTGAATTTTCATATTTTTTGCAATTACTTGACAACGCCACAGCTTTTTTGAAATAAAAATTTGGTACTGGACGTAAAATTTTATGCTGAAATCAATGCTTTAAGAATATGCAGGGACCTTTAAGCTGTCCCGCTTTAATGGAACACCATATGTATTTCACAGTATTTTAGAAATGGGCAACAAAGTAAGCCCTATATCTTTTATTTAAAACATTTTTTCCATATTTCTTACAATAGGTGAGATATTGGACTTCATCGCACTAATGGACCACCCTGTATATATACAGGGTGATTTACGTAGGCCGTGCATTAGAAGTTTTTCAACTATGCTGTCATAATCGATCATGTCTGTTCTATCTAAAGTATTTTTTAGTTCTCCAGCTATACAGGACGTGCCAAAAGTCGGTACTAACTTTCTTATTTTAAATGGAAACCTACATTGTTTTTCACATGGTTCGATTGGTCTTCTAATTTTGAGTTTAGACAACCTAAGTTATGTTAACTTATCTATTACAGTTTTTACATATGTCGATTTTTCTGAAAAAAATTACCACCGTAGTAGTTTACGAAAAAATTTGTATCTCGCAAACCGTTCAAAATTAGGAAACCAAATTTGTAGAGCAGTTAACTGGAAGTCCAGGCTAACTGCTGCCCCATCGATGGTCCCATTTTGTACCATTTGGGCGCAGGCGATTTTCAAATGGCACCTACTATTTTTTTGACACCATTCGAATGAAAATTGAATTTTAAAGTGAGTTACTTAAGCATTCCCTATACTTAACTTCAACCTCTATCGAGTTATTCAATAAAAATCAAGAAATGCCGAGATATTCCTTGCTTTTTCAAGTATGCCATGGAAACAAAAGACAATTATTGTAATTAAGAAGGTGATATTCTGTCAAAATGAAAACGAGTTGTGCTAATTCTTAAATAAAATTAATTCAAAAATTGAAAATTATCCAAACGAAGTTGTGTTAGACTTGTTTGTAATCCATGGCATGTGTCAAAAAATTATTCAGCGAACTGTCCGCGAGTTTAATTTAAAATATCCAAACTTACCAAGCATGACACGGGGAAAGTTCTCACGATTGAAAAATAATTTTATAAATTTTCGGAAAGTGGCTAGACCCATTACGAGAGTCAAACCACTAACTGGCAATGAAGATAATCATATCACCATTCTCGGATATTTTCAAGCATATCCTCATTCCTTAATACGATAGGCGTTTTTGGAATTGGGATTTTCATACTCTGCAATACAAACCATTTTACACCGTCATAAGATACAACCTTTTTCATTCATAAGATTCCAAAAATTACACCCAGGTGACCTTCCCCGTAGGGTAAATTTTTTGTGGGGATTTATAACTCAAAATACAAGAGCACGCCGGATTCTTAGAAAACATAATTTGGACTGATGAAGCAAAAGTTTTGTCAGTAGGGAGTTTACAAGAGGCGAAATCGACATTTTTGGGCTTCTGAAAATCCACATATGGTTCTCGAAGTTGAAAATCAAGTACGATTTCGAATAAATGTGTTTTCTTTGGTAATGAACCAAGAGGTACGCTATTTTATGTATGATTGGAAATTTGAATAGTGAAAGATACTTAGAATTCTTCAAAACGTGGTAGAAACATTTCTTGAAAATTTGCCACTGGCTAGGGCTGCACGTTCATGGTACCAGATGGATAGGGCACCACCGCACAATACAAGAACTGTGGATACCAAATTGACATCCTTATTCGATCACCGTTGGTGGGGAAATCGAGGACCATTTCTGTGGCCTGCAAGATCTCCAGATCTTGCCCCTTTCGACTTTTATATTTCGGGTAGGGTAAAAGATTTGGACAATATATCTTCAACTCATTTTATAATGTGACACCGAGTGTGACACATTGTAAAATCAAAAAACATTCCTAACTTTTTTTTTTAATGTAACACCCTGTAAGTACATTATTTCAATATTCGATCACAATTTAAATTTTAGATATATAAAATGCTCCATAAAATATTATAGGTACCTACTTATTTTGAGAATAAATATAATTTACACAATCTTAAAACACCCCTTTAAAAAAAAAAAAAAAAAAAAAAAAAAAAAAAAAAAATGGTTGACAGGGACAAACCCCACCCCCCCCACCCAAAATTTTTTTTTTTTTTTTATTAATTTTTTTTTTCTTTTTTTTTTTTTGTTTATTGGGCCCGAAAAAAATTTTTTAAAATTTTTTTTTTTTTTTTTTTGAAAATTTTGTTTTTTTTGTTTGTTTTTTTATTTTTTTTTTTTTATTTTTTTTTTTTTTAAAAAAAAACATCACCCCACAAAAAACACCCCCAAAAAAAAAATTTTTTTAAAAAACTTTTTTTTCCCCCCCCCCCCCCCCCCCCCCCCCCCCCCCCCCCCCCCCCCCCCCCCCCCCCCCCCCCCCCCCCCCCCCCCCCCCCCCCCCCCCCCCCCCCCCACCCCCCCCCCCCCCCCCCCCCCCCCCCCCCCCCCACCACGCCCCCCCCCCAAACAAAAACACCACAACAAACAAAAAAAAAAAAAACACCACACCCCCACCCCCCCCCCAACCCCCCACAAAACACACCCCCCAAAAAAACACCCAAAACACCCCCCCAAAAAACACAAAAAAAAAAAAAAAAAAAAAAAAAAAAAAAAAAAAAAAAAAAAAAAAAAATGATTCATTTTCAAAAAATTAAATGTATTACATTTTTTCAGAGCCGGCACTTATAAAACAAATATAAATATTAGTAAACACACCACATAAAATTTCATGTAGTGTGTTAATTTATATACTGTAACATATGCATCCAGACAACAATATTGAGTAAGAAAGGTGAAAGGACTCTGCAGGTATCCAGGACTCTCCTATGTACAGTGTTATTCATTATAAATTACCCACCCCTTATCATCGTTATTATTGCATATAGAAAAAAAGTTTTAATTAAAAGTTGTGTGGTTATGTCTGAATTATGTTAAAATGCTATCAAAAGTACAGTAGCGTGCAGATTTCAGTGGATACAAAAAAATAATATATTTTTTTAAATGGAATACCCTATATATTATTAAATTTTTGGAATGATCCTTTATTCCTGATTTCAAAAATATACCATATGTTACCCCTACCATATATACCGTATCTTAGTTAAACTAGTTACTGTAAATATGGAAAAATTAACATTATTAAAGTGAGCTATGAAAATGACAACTATTATGTTTGATAAGTGACATTTCTTTAATTAAATAATCAAAATGGTTTACAGTGAGGAAGAAAAAACCAAATATTTATACAAAATAGATAAAGATTTATTTAGGAAATTTAAATATAAATAAATGATCTCATAAAAGATGTTCGATGTGTCCACAATTATTGTCAATGCATAATCGATTACGTATTCTTATATTTATAATTGTACCGGAGATGGCTTCATTATTTACATTCAGATTGTTTATTTTAAGTCGAATCGAAAAAATTAATCCATAGGGGTCAAATTCAGACTGTTAGGTGGCCATTTAATAGGTCCATTATTCCCTATCCATATTGGGAATACATCATTCAAATCATCTCGAACGGGTAGGACACTATGCGGAGTTGCCCCATCCTGCATCCAAATGATATCATCAAGTTCGGCTTTCGGAAAATTCTGCAAAAGAATATTTTCTGCTTCTGGGATAATTATTTCGAGATAGGTAACTCCAGTTAAAGTATAATCATAAAATATAGGCCCAACAATTTTGTTTCTGAAAATTCCACACCAAACGCTAACAGTTTTTCTTCCTGATTTTTTTTGTTTTACCAATCTTTTTATGTTGTGCTTGTTTTCCCACGACCTTCGATTTTTTCCTATTAAAAACTCCTGCCGTAAAAAAGTTTAGCTTTTTCCTTTATATGAGCCTCTGTTAAAACTTGTACGGGTAAAATTATATACGGTCTGTAGTTGTTATTTTTTAACGTACGTTGGATTTTGGAATAACTTTTACCTAATTGATCGACTGCATTATTTATACTACATTCAGAATTTTCTAAAAAATAATACAATGTTTTAAAAAAGTCTATTTGCGAATAAATATGGATGAGATTACCCTCGAAATGAAGCTTGAACTACACGCGTTTTTCTACTAAAACAAGGTATTATTCACCTTTCGGTAAATATTTTTGAATGTATTTTCTGATGATGTTGGACGATTTGAATACAACACCCTATATGCTCTTTTTGCTGCACGTTTATTTTTGTTTGTATATAACAAGTAAATATTTGGACTTTTTCTTCCTCACTGTAAACCATTTTGATTATTTCATTATAGAAATGTCATTTATCAAACATAATAGTTGTCATTTTCATAGCTCACTTTAATAATGTTAACTTCTCCATATTTACAGTAACTAATTTAACTAAGATATTCGACGTATAATAATTCAAGAACGGTATATGGTAGGGGATCATTCCAAAAATTTAATAATATACAGGGGATCCCATATAAAAAAATATTTTTTTTGTATCCCCTGAAATCTACACGCTACCTACTGTACTTTTGATAGCATTTTAACAAAATTCAGTCATAACCACACAACGTTTATTTAAAACTTTTTTTCTATAGGCAATAATAACGATGATAAGGGGGTGAGTAATTTATAATGAATAACCCTGTACAATTATATGCAGTTTGGCAGTTTGTCCGGTGGTGACTCTGATTCAGTTATCTTAGCAACATGAAAGCTTACAGGTGCGTGGTGGTGTTTGGTTTGGTTGTCGCATAAAACGCTCTTAAGAATGGCGCTGTCATTACCGTTTGTGCCCAAACGATAATGACTACAAATAATAAACTACAAAAAAATGATTGAAAATTACGATGACTTTACAACAGATTGTATACATATTCTGTGTACTCCAATCGACGTTACGTATTTCATACATGCCGTGATTGTGAAAGACATCTAAATTCAGTTATCCATCGACAGAATATTGTCGGTACGGTTACAATAGAGGAATTTTTTTGATTTATGTGTCTTGTTCTGTACATGTCGGGGTGCATGTAATCTGTCTTGAAACTTAGTCGACAATGCTGAGTTTAGAGGTTTCTGTGCAAAATACATACGATTTTTCTATAAAAATGTTTTGGGTAATTATAGAGGACGTACGAAATTTATTTTTGTGGGTGACAGTGGATAAACAACTGACTTTCGGTGTAATAGTAATAAGGTTGTTGATGTTATACCTACTAAAATTTTGAGTATCCGATATTAATAGCCAGTAAACGAGTACACAGCACACACTGCAGAAGTAATAGTGACACATAAGTACAATATCCAGTATAAAGCCTGATTTACATTATCCAAGTTTCTATGCAAGCTTTTCGCTCAAGTTTTAACTCAAGATTGCATGTTTGTGGTGAAGTTAGTTATTTATTTGTCTGCTAGCTTTACATTAATAAATTGGCCTCAGGGATTAGGGAGATATATATGCGTGCATCAAGCCCTCTATCATAAACAATAGAGGTAGTGAGGTTATAAATGAATAAAACAAAATAAAACAATTACCATGAAAGTGACACTTCTGAAATTCGTTGCAATGCGCAAGTCTAGATGAAAACTTGGACCTAATTTACTGTCTTTCTTCTAGTTTGAAAATTGAATCCACTTTTGTTGATTCACATTGGTCAAGTTTTTGTCTTGAAACTGGTTTCTTAATTTAATGTTGAAAAAAGTATAAAAATTGGATAATGTCAATAAGGCTTAAGTGTTCAAAAGAATAATGTACTAATGTTAGTACGGATGCAGCCGCCTACATGGTGAAAGCGGAAAGCGTTTAAAACATACGTATCCCAATATGATTCACATTACGTGTCTTGCACATACCTTACACCCCGTGGCAGAGAAAATTCGTAAGCAGTATCCAGTGGT
>JANEYF010004231.1:0-25057 GCA_029963845.1 Rhamnusium bicolor
TTAGGTGACACACTAAATTTGGTGAGTGTGGTACCACAAGAAGAGACATAATGAATGAAAGAAGAAGAAAGGTACAATTTCGGAGAAAAATTTTTTTTTATTGCATTTCTGGACGAATCTCGACGAATTGTAATGAAAAAATATAACTTTATGAAAAAAAATCTGTCTACATGTCTGTAGTATCGCGATAGCAGCCACAGTTTTTGAGATAAAGCTTTCAAATTTGGTATATATGTTCTAAAGGCCAAAGACAATGAAAAAATTCGGTGATGAGCAAAATTGGCTAGCTGGGACCTAAACTTGTTTTGTATTTGACTACAAGAAAACATGTTCTTGATAACATATTATAAATCATGTCTACTATATCAAGCGAATAAAATATATTTTCTAAGTACGTAAATAAAGCCGATGTAAACTGAAATATTTTACACATTTGGCCTCATAAAAAGGGGTTAGGATAAATTTGGCAGTTTGACATTTAAAATATCTAATTTAGTTACAAAAATGTCAATGTTAATAAGAAGAAATTATTAAAATATATGACATGAATTATTATTGACAGTATCGAAGGATGCTGATAATTAATTATTAAAAAATTGTAATGAAACATTTCAAGGTACGCTATTAAAATTTAATTGAGGTAAGTGAAGAAATAAATATAATGATTTTCTTAGATCAGGATGATATATACTGGTATAAGAAAGTAATGTGCTGGCCACATCAGATATTTTTTCTAAAAACTCATCTGTGTGAGGGTGCGCTTAATTTCTCGGATTGCAATATCCATATTTTACTAAAGTTAAAATGCTGCTTGGACACTTAAAAAACATTCCTGAGTTCAAGAATTGAAAGAGCAAAATTGACCATTTAAACGTTTGTCTGATATTCCACATCAAATCAATCTAAACTGCAGTTTGGTGAACCATACTCAGAAATGATATATTAATCACACAACAGTTAATTAAATGTGATATAGATAGATACTTTAATTTTTTTGTAATTTGAGATAAAAGAAATGTCAATTAACGTATTTAGTTCTTTTGCCAACTGTTTTTGCTTTATACTGAAAATATGTAAAATTGGGCAAAGAGCATTTTGCGGGTCTGCTCTTCAAATATGGGCACATTCTTAAATATAATTAACTTTCATAAAAAATTAAACGATGATACCACTAAACAGTTAAGCGAATATGAACAATCACTTCATTTATTTGCATTTGCTGCAAATTATGCTGAAAATCATATAAAAAAGAGCAAAAAGTCAGTATGAGTTTACAAGGATGCGTCAAACATATCAAAAAAGGAAAAAAAGGAAAAGGTGGTGTCATTAATTAATTACTGAATTTTGAAAAAATATAACTTTTTTTAAACTATATATAAGAGAGTTTTAAACTATGAAAACCATAATTTTTAAATTATTCGAGCCGCATTGCTAATGTAGATTTTAAAAATATTTAAGCCCAGAATACCTCTCTATTATATAAGTTCAAAGTTAATAAATATGACGGTTATTAAAAGAAATCTATGATTATTTTTCTTTATTCAGTATAAAATAAATGTACGAATGCATAATTTCATATTTAATTTCATTAATTAACTTAACTAAGGTTTAAAATGGCCTCTCCTATGAAATATAAAGGTCACACACGGAAGTTTTATTTTTGTTAATTAAGCTAAAACTTGTTAGAATTCATGATTTGCAAATCAGAGAGAATAATGTTTTAAACACGTCATGTTGAAGTTAAATAATAAATCCTTTTCAACTTTGAGAAAACTGCATGAAATATATTGTTTTATTGTGTCAAGTCATAGAGGAAAGACTTAGAATAACAGAGACAGTTAAAACTACCTTTGATGCGATGACTCATTATTGCTATTATTAGTATACAAATAATCGATTTTCCCAACATCCCATATTCCCAATAGTCTATTTTCAATTATCAGAATAACCGGTTGTCGGATATCTGACTGTCGGTTTTTTCAAATATCCAAATATTAGATTTTCTAGATATCCGGTTTATCCAAATAATCGGTTTAGATCATTATTTGGAAACCCGGTTTTATCTGAAACCGGTTTTTAAGAAACCGATTAAGCGGTTTCACTTTTCCTCAGTTTTTGTCAGCACTATTTTTAACATTTGCATTCCATCTCTTTGCTGTTGTGTTGCGGTCGTCATGTCGTTGCTAATTCATTTAGATAGTGGAAACAGTCCCTAATAAAGATGGATGATTAAACACAAATGTAGTATGGAGTGGATTAAAGTTATAACAAACTGATAAAAAAATGTGTAATAATTTCGGTAGGATAAGAAAAAAAAGCATACATAGAAACATTGTTCAATCTATGGTGTCAATCATAGTAATGAAAGAAAGAAAAATCAGATTTTCATAAAAATTCTTCAGTAAAATTTTTTAGATATTTCTTATTTCTACTTGTAATTTTTTATATTTAAAATACATAATTGTAATTGTGCACCAAAAAATAAAAAAATTGTTTCAATAGTTTATTTATATATTTATTTATTTGTTCATTCATTTACTCATTTATTTTATTCATTTATTCATTTATTCATTTGTTCATTTGTTCTTTGTTCGTTTGTTCTTTGTTTGTTTGTTCGGTTGTTTGTTCGTTCGTTCGTTCGTTGGTTCGTTTCTTCGTTCCTTCGTTCGTTCGTTCATTCCTTCGTTCGTTAATTCGTTCATTTATTTATTCAATCAATTACTCATTCATTCATTCATTCATTCATTCCTTTGTTCGTTCGTTCTTTCATTCATTCATTCATTCATTCATTCATTCATTTATTTATTCATTCATTCATTAATTCATTCATTCATTCATTCATTCATTTATTTAAATACAGTGTTCAACAGGTAAATAACCCAATTACAGAACAGGCATTTAAGGAAAATTTATTTTCTTGACGCCAAATGAGTGACTTAATGTACTCTGAAGATGGAAACAATCACTAAAACCGGTAACTATTGAATAAATCTCTAAATCATCGCCATAAACGAGAAAATTCACATCTTAAACATTTACAATGGCATGAATAAAAATTTTAAATAACGGGGTCCAAGGATGGACACTTGGAGTACACCCGATGTTGCCAAGTATTCAACAGGTTTAAACCCATTAAATACAACATATTGAGTCCTATTATATAAGTAAGACTTAAAAAGCTATTTAAATGATCGGATAAACCAAAGTTACTAAGTTTGTGCAGTAATATTGTAGCCTGTCAAATACTTTTGAGAAATCAGTGTAAATTATATCTGTCTGTGTCCGCATATCAATTAATTGATTCAGATATGAACTGAGTAGCACAAACCACGTTTCTCAGTATAGAACGACTTTTCCCGAAACCATGTTGAAATACAGATATTGTGTTAGAAACATGGTAGTACATATAATCATAGGTAACATTTGTAATGCTTTAGAGAAGTTACGTATAATGGAAATGGATCGCAAATTACCCACATCAAATTTATCATCTTTTTTGTATACAGGACAAAAGAATTTTCACACCCCTCAACATCACAAAAAATAATAAAAACCACAACACCAACCAAGATCAATAATAAGTTTAATACAATTCAAGCTAATAAGGACGTGGAAACGACATGAAAACTATTCCCTCAGCAACAATCAACACAGAAGGAGTGCACGAAAAAAAAAACAAAAATGAACAAAAAGCCCCCGTCCATAATAATACATGGAAAGTCAATGACAACAAAAAAATTAGCATTTTTCTTAAACATACGTTGAAGGGGACCTTCCATTGGAAAATACGTGTCATCAACAGGACTTTACCTTGAAAATTATAATGATTGGCAGAGGTGTATAGCATATTTTAAAGACGGTATGATTGACTATTATACATACACACTAAAAACAGAAAAGACCCATGTATTTGTTCTTAGGAGACTCTTATCAAGAAGGCATAAATTGTGACGAAATCAAAAAAGAACTTGAGACAGCGATGGCAACGTCACAGAGATGCTGGCGACAAGGTGGCAATAAACAGGCTACAAACACAAATTCGTAGCTTCATCAGCACCGAAAAGTATCGGAAATGGAGTCAAAAATCAGAATCGCTAAATTCACAAGATGGCTTGTTGTGGAAACTGACAAAGCGTCTTAAAAATACCCGAGAGATCATTCCCACCCTGTTGTAAAATACTAACGGCCGTCAAACAACCTACATGAAAGACGGGCAAAAAAGCCAACCATTTAGCTGACCACTTTGAAAATGTTCATAACCAGCACAATGCAAATAATTTAGACCACGATCGCATTCAAAATTTTGTTACTCAAAATTACGGTCATGACGTGCAAATTCCACCAACGCGACAGCAATTCATGATTAACCCCACTCTACTTCACAAGCTTATCAAAACTTTGGCGAAAAACAAGGCCCCTGGGAAAGACGGTATTGATCATAAGCTCCTTAAAAATCTACCGAGGAAGGGTATGGTACAACTTGTTCATATCATCAATGGCGTCCTGCACCTGCAACACTGGCCTGTTTAGTGATAGGGTGCAGTGGTGGTCCCTATTTTGAAACCAAACAAAAAATTCTAAACTTGCAAGCAGTTATCGCCCCATTTCGTTACTCTCGGCGATATCTAAAATAGCTGAAAGGATTGTTATGAATCGGCTCAATATCGCTCAGGACGATCTTAACATCATCGATAACTTACAGTTCGGTTTCAAGAAGGAACATAGCACTGTACAGCAGGTTGTACGGTTCGCCAATGATATCAAGGTGCAATACAACCTCGGAAAGAGTACTGCCATGGTACTCTTAGATAGCGAGAAAGCCTTTGATACTGTCTGGCTCACCGAGAATCATTTATAAACTGCATCGGTATGACTTTCCAGGATTTCTAATTAAACTCGTTCACTTTTATTTACACGGCAGAACACACTCTCAACACCGCAGAACATACAAGCTGGTGTCCCGCAGGGGTCAGTACTGGCGCCGAAATTATATCATATATACGGTTTCGACTTTCCAGAGTTACCTAATACTAACTAAGGTAGCTATGTACACCGATGATACGGCCATGTACTGTCATAACCATCATGCCCAGGCAGCTGGCCAACTACTAAAGACTCACATGGTACGTGCGTCGAAGTACTACAGCCACTGGAAAGTAAAGATGAACGTTGAAGTCGGAAGCGATAGTATTTACTAATAACTTCACAAAGAATAAAATCATAACACCCATTTCGGTCAGGGGAACCCAAATTCAGACGAAACAGGACGTAAAATATTTAGGGGTAGTTTTGGATATGGGACTAACTTTTCGGAAACATATTAACGAAACTATACGCAAAGTTTATTTCTTGTCGAGGTATCTCTTTCCACTCATGACAAGAAATAGCAGACTAATAAGACAAATAAGAAAATAATCTACACCACTATAGTGAGACCGGCCCTAACATATACGGCGCCTGTTTGGTGTTCTGCCGCCGCGACGACGTTACATAAATTGCAAGTAATGGAAAATAAATTCCTTCGCCTCATAAGTAACTCAACACGATATAACCCCTTAAGGGAATTACGCCAACTTTGTAACGACACTGAACCCATAGTGGACTTCATCAGGAATACTTCTCAAACATTTTATCAATTCAAATTGATGAATAATCCACTAACAGCCAACATTACATAAATTAGAGAACATAATGCGCCTTTTCATATAAAACACAAACTACTGTATCAGACGTTACCGATTTTTCGGTAACCCCTTTAAGTCCATAAGTACAAAATTCCAAATTTATTCATTTTCTTTGTTTCTTTCTGTTATATATTTTTTTGTTATTCAAAATTTATTATTAAAATTCTTTTTTTGTTTTTAATAAAAGATTAAGTGGTGCTGACATTCCCGCTCATTTACATATTTGCTTTTAACGGGTTTTTTACGTTTAGGATTTTTCCCCGTCAGTTAATAAATTTTATATATTTTGCACATTATTTTTACACTAATTTTTATTTTACCTATATACATATTAATTAGTTTAACTTGTTAATATGTATATTTATTTTTGTATACATAAACCTATTTTATATTGCATTTACAAATATTTACTGACATAGTATTAGGAGTTGTAATTTTTATAAATTAGTTATTATGTCCAAACTGACCCTGCACCAGTCAACCTCTCAATTGCCACGATGCAGTTCAGTACGTGGATGTTTGGCTGACATTGGATACGGGTGTTTGAATTGAATTGAAAGCACATATTAAATTTAATTTTTAAGGGCTATGCCAACACATATGCACAGTACACCAGTAAAAATGCAGGTGTACCATCTGGACCAGCTGTCATTTTAGGTTTGATTTTCTTTAGGACAGTTAACACTTCTTAGTCCTCAAATTCACTGAAATGCACGGTTAAGGTAAGGTTTAAATCATCATTTGAAATATTAGTACTGGATGCCATTGTATAAGATTTACAGAAGAAATCGGTAGAAGCGTTAAGAATGTATGTCTTTCGATTCAGAAAGTTGCTGTCCATTGTAGGACATTTGACTTGAGATATTAAATGATCTTTATTCAAAAAGTGACTATACATATGTTTTCTAGTTAAATTAGAAACAAAACGTATAAAAAAGCTAAGGCTTTTTGCAATAATTAATCGCATACAATTTAAAATAAGTAAATAAATAACCTTTTTGTGATCAGTTATGCTTATAAAAATTTTATTTCTGAAATGACAAATAAAATGATACACGAAATAAAATGTTAATACCCCGCATATTTAGAAAGATGTAATGTCACAAGATTTTTTTCATGTTTCTTCATAAGGAATATCTCCTACAATAATTTACGCTACATATTTCAGAGCACCCTCTTTCATTTGAATAACAATATCCGAATATTGGTTGGAGAAATAAAAATGTGTAGAAATTTTTTCAGTTCGTGATAAAACTGTTTGATGTCTGCTTTTCCGTGAATTTCATCTTTCTCTCCGTATGAACATTTTATCTAGTGGATCATTTGATGTTTAAGTTTTATAAAAAAAAGAAAAAAAGTTAATCATAATTATTTTTCTGCAAAACCTTATATAGGATCATATGGGAAGAAATCAGGAATTTCAAGTATAATGTATTTAGGACATAAAATTTGTATTAAAGTACGCAAAAACAGTTTCAGCTATTTCATTTTTTTCCTGGAAAGCTAGTCAACAAAAATGAATTTTTCTAAGCGCAGCGATGATATGTATGAGAGATTCCGTGGCCACACGCCAGGTCCTGCAACTGGTATCAGAAATCTCTATAATTATCACGCGGCTATGATAGACTGAGGTGTTAGTTGTTAACACTATCTCTTGGTTTGGGATGTAAATCCGACTAATTTTAAAAATGTGACTAATTTCTGCTTCCAAAACAATTCTATTTCATTGGTTAGGGATTGAGCATAGGATCCTAGGGTGAAAGACAAGTTACTGACTTTGTGCCAGTACTTTGCTGTCCTCCTCATCGGGAATCGATTACATCTGAATTGATCTGCTGCCTTGGAAAATCCTGCATCTTTTTTGTGGTGTCATGAGAGTAAATTCCGATTCCTGAGGAAATGGGAGATTTCCTAAATTTGGCAATTAAGATGTTCAACAATATTTTAGGTGACACATTAAATTGGGTGATTGTGGTACCACCAGAAGAGACACAATGAATGAAAAAAAAAAAGAAAGGTACAATTTCGGGGAAAAAATTTTTTTTCATTGCATTTCTAGACGAATCTCGATGAACTACAATGAAAAAACATAAATTTATAAATCTGTCTGCATGTCTGTAGTATCGCGATAGCAGCCACAGTTTTTGAGATAAAGCTTTTAAATTTGGTACACATGTTATAAAGACCTAAGACAATAATAAATTCGGTGATGAGCAAAATTGGCCAGCTGAAAGGAGGTCCACGGGGCTCAAACTCTTTGTATTTGTTTTTACAAAAAAAATATATTCTTGACGAAGGATTATAAATCATATCTACTATATGAATCCAATAAAATATATTTTCCATGTACTTAAATAAAGCTGATGTAAACTGAAATTGTTTACATATTTGACCATATAAAATGCGTTAGGATAAGTTTAGCAGTTTTGAAATGTCTAAGTTATTTACAAAAATGTTAATGTCAATAAGAAGAAATTATTAAAATATGATATGAATTATTATTGACAGTAACGAACGACGCTGATAAATTAATTATTTAAAAATTTTAATGAATCAAGGTACGCTATTAAAATTTAATTGAGGTAAGTGAAGAATCAAATAGAATGATTTTCAGATCACGATGATATACACTGGTATAAAAAAGTTATGTGCTGGCCATTACAGATATTTTCTGATGAAGAAGAAGTGGAGGAAAATGTCCGAAGGAATACTTAGGAAATAAATCAAATAATTTTGAGGTTTGGGACGATCACGAATTTTTCATTCGAGTTGATTTAAAAAAAAAAAAGTGTTACCGTATTATTTTAATAGAATTGAATATCAAAAGCAAATTCTTTGGAACAAGTAAATATTAACCCTGGGATCCATAGTCCGGCCTCCGCGGCCCAGCCTGACATATGTTGTTTTGTCATTTACACAAAACTTTGTTATAAATGCTCTCCTTATAAGAATGCCTCAAACTAAACTTGACTGAGTGTTTGTTAAAACTAGAATACCAAGAACGCGTTATGGGTAATAAACATATATTTTATTGTTATTATACTCCAAATTTACATAACCCCGGTCTCTGAGACTTTTATGAAAAATCCATTTATTGTTACATACAAATAAAATAGATAGAAATGATTGAAAGCACTAGTTCAAACATATTCTTCGCTTTTGCAGTTTGAATACTCGTGCATGCAAGTTTCAACTTGTTACGAGTTGCATATTCGTATCAATAAGTAAATAAGGTAAAAAGAGCATAGTAGACTTATTCATTTGAAAACCTCTCGTTAGCTTCGGTTTTTGTAAAATGTTACCGAAAAAACAAATGAGAGAAAATGTTCTTCAATTCAGCGACAAAAAACATATATTTTTAAGGGTCGGTTGTATCGACGTGGTTCAGCCAAAGTTCAACTGAACTTCGTTTAAAATCCAATGTTACAATTGTTGTAACAATCGTAATCTTGGATTTTAAACGAAGTTCATTTGAACCTTGGCTAAACCACGTCGTAACAACCGGCCCTAAAAAGTAATTTAATGAATCGGGCCTACTAGGCCCAGGTTATGTAAATTTATGTATCTCACACGTGATGGATCCAAGGATTAAAGTGGATATACTTATCCAATTTGTTATGATAGATTATGTTATGTACATAATTTAGGATGTGAGGGATTTATTTGATGCACAGATTTTTTCGTAATATTTGGTTTACCTTAGGTTTTACCTCTCAGACGGAACATATGTTGGAGTGCAATCTCTAGATATATTTATATGAAATTCACTTAATAAACTTGTAAATAGTGTTATGTAATCAATCATTAATATAAGTACATTAGTATATCATGATTTTATAACAATAAAAACCAGGTTGTGGTGGTGATAAGTTTCATGTTAGGACAGTGTTTCAAACGAGTAATACTTGATCAATTTTAATAAAAATAAAGCCGGTAAACTGTGAGAAAAATTAAAAAAAATGTATTTACAGTATTCCGTGTGAGTGTAATAAACATTATGTGGGAGAGACATCCAGATCACTCAATGTAAGGTTAGGCAGGCATAAAAATTATATTAGAAAGGGTGAAATTGAGATTCGGCGAATATTTTAAAGAATCGGCAGCCAAAAAAAAGAAGATTTAGGGAATTAGCAGTAATATTATTAAATGAAGAGACATGTTTATCCAATTCTATACTTGAGAGCCATAATGGGTTAAGTCTCAAAACTGAGTTTTTAACAAATGCAGCTAGACAATATCGTTTGTGTTTAAACCATAATTTCACAATAACCCTAATAAATTAAGCATATACTAAGGTCTTATTGAATTTATAATTGATGGTGGTGCCTTCAATAAGTGGTTTAAATCAATGAGCTCATTTTGAGAAATTTTGACTTAAACAATTGTGCTCTCAGGTATTGTAGATTTTGATACAACGTGGTTACTGGTGCTAAAATTTAATTTTTCTCAAATAAACCGATTAAATTGTATACAAAATAAAGTTCTTATTCGATCAAAACCCCGGTAATCTTTCGTTTTTATTGAGGGTATTATTAAATATATATTGTTATACGCTCTTATTTGCGTGTTTTATTTCAATATTTGTGTTGTGAAGTAAAAAAGAATCCTATATTTTCATTATTTTACATCAGTTATCGCAGATCTAATTTGAATAAAGTGTGTATTCACTAACCGCGTGACATCATGTGCAGAACCGAACGATAATGAGACCGTCTAGTATCATATCTTATTTATTTTTATCACGCCTCTGACTGTTCCTTTGATATGAAGTCACAGGTGCAGATACTTATTTTTCCAGTATCATACTGGAAGCTGTATTTGTTAGATAATCAAGATTAGAAGGATTACTCATGTGCGAAAGAAGAAAGATAAAGTACAGTAATTATTTACAATATTTGGATTGATCCTCGTATTACACTAATTTCAAAACATATTTTTAAGAATACAATCATTTCTTTGAGTGATTTAATTAATCATTCATTAAAATATATTTTGTCTTATTAGGATTTTTAGAGAGAATAACAAAATAATACATCTTACTCAGCGAGGCAAAGATTAATGATGTAACTAGAACCACATATTTGCAAGTGAGACTAAGTGAGTGGAATAATAAATTGATTAGAAGTAATGGAAAAACGTAGTACAAAAAGTTAAAATAGTGGAATAGAAATTGAAAATCTTTTTTAGTTGGAGTTTATCTCTAAAAATTATTACAGAAGTAATTCGCGCCTTGTTAGTCATAAATCAGTATATATTTTATAAGGTGTAAGCTTTAGGATTAAGTATAATAGACTTTTGAGATTACAATATTCGTCGAAAAAAATCGTCGCTAAAAAAAAATTGGAATTTTTTATTTCTTTAGTCGACCAAAGTTATTTTTTGGGAATTTAAGCCTACACGTCGCGTCGCCCCTGGTGGCAATTTATATTAAGGTCACTTGCAAAAACAATATAATCTGAAGCTAGAAGTAAAGAAGACATAACATCATCTAATGCATTAAATTTATGAATTACGTTGGATTTTGGTGGTTTATAGAGAACACCTAAAACTATACACTCACCAGAGATATTAATTGAGATCCATAATTGTTCTAAAACTTTATTTACTGAAGAAAAAATAATATTGTGATTAATCGTATTTTCTCAGAAAATCCTGCTTCTGCCTAGTCTATCAGCACGAATTAAAGTATATTGTGGAATTTTAATACTGTTTGAATTTATATCGGGATTGAACCAAGTTTCCGACAATGGAAATATGTCGATTTCTTTTGAAGTGATGTATTCTTTAAGTATATCAAAATTAATAAAAATAGACCTTACATTAAGATGTGAGAATTTTACCTGCTTTGACATAGTAAACTAATGAAAATTAACAGAAATAACTATAGTGAAAGGAGATTTTAGAATTAAAATTATATCATTAAATTATATTTTGCAAATTATTACATAGTTACATAAATGACACGATACAAGATCCTGTGGACAAAGCCGCGTATACTTCTTTTAGAAAGGAATACCGGGATGCAATTGCGAGCACTAAAAAAAATGACATTTAATACATTTATGGAAAAATTGGACAATAAGTCTAGAGATGGGTGGAAGATTATCAATAATGAAAAAAAGCATATTATATAAAGAATAACGAAGAATGTAAGATACAACCTATTGCATTTGTTGATTTATTTCCTACAGTTGCAGATAATGTTATAAAAAATCTACCTTCGGGTAACGAAGATGCATTAAACTTTTTAAAACATGCTCCATCGCGCTATATTACATTTTTCTTGAACCTGTTGCTATTCTTGATGTCTTGAATGTAGTAAACAGTTTAAAAAGTGCAAATAGTTTGATATTTATGAATTAAATAGCAAAATTGTAAAGAAAATAATAGATGTAATTATCTATCGTTTAACATACTTAATAAACTTATATTTCAGTGAAGGTTCTTTCCCAGATACCTTTAAGATAGCTAGGATTTTGCCCGTTTTTAAAAAGGGAGATCCCGATAGTCCCGATAATTATCGCCCTTATATCAATTGTATAGGGTTATTCATTATAAATTACCCACCCCTTATCATCGTTGTTATTGCCTATAAAAAAAAGTTTTAAATAAAAGTTGTGTGGTTATGACTGTATTATGTTAAAATGATATTAAAAGTACAGTAGCATGCAGATTTCAGGGGATACAAAAAAATAATGTTTTTTTTTAAATGAGATACCCTGTATATTATTAAATTTTTGGATTGATCCTTTATTTGATTTCAAAAATATACCATATGTTACCCCTACCATATACCGTTTTTGAGTTATTAAATGTCGAATATCTTAGTTAAACTAGTTACTGTAAATATGGAAAAGTTAACAATATTAAAGTGAGCTATGAAAATGACAACTATTATGTTTGATAAGTGACATTTCTTTAATGAAATAATCAGAACATTAAGTCTACTATAATCTCCAAAATTGGGAACAGTGCGTTAGAAATGGAAATCAAACATTGATTTTTAGGACAATTGAAACAAGGTGCAACCCAAGGCTCTGTATTGGGCCATCTACTATTCATTATTTTATTAACGATCTTTTTCTCCATCTCTTTCCAAACAATACTGTTATGTATGCAGATGATTCAACTCTAATAAATAAAAGTAACAGCTTAATAGCTCTACAAATAATTGTCAACGAAACTCAAAATTCTGCCGAACATTGGTACAATAGTAATATGTTAAAACTAAACAAAGACAAGACCCGAAAACAAATCTTTTCGACCAACAATGCGATTGTTAAAGGTAACAGCGCTAAGCTACTCGGAATTGTCTTGGATGATTGACCATATAAGCAGTACAATTTCTAGTTATATCTTCCTTCTTCGTCAACTAAAAAATTAATTAATGTAAAAACGTTGCTATCTGCATATCATGCACTAATTCAATCACATATTACCTATGGCGTTTTACTCTGGAAAAATTCCACAGAGGCTTACAAAATTTGTATCTTGCAAAAGGGGTCAATTAGAATAATTGCAGGTGCTAATTATCGAGATCAATGCAAACCGCTGTTCTGTAAACTCGGCCCTTTCCAGGCTTTTATATATACTACTCTGTATTGGAAATTCATAAAAATAAACATCTTCTTTACACATTCAGACTGTCAGAATTATAAATCTAGGTCTTTTGATCTATTAAAAACACCTAGATATTGTCTTACAAAATCTGTTAGAAACTCATTAGATCTGAAGCTGTACAATATAATATCCGAAAATATAAGAAATCTGGACTGTAATAGATTTAAAACAAAAATTAGAAACCACATATTGAAATACTGTTTTTATTCGGTAGATGAGTATATTAGTATTCCCATGGAAAACTAGGATACTCTAATTGTATATTTCTATTCTACTCTACACTAAGTTTATCCTTGATGATTTGGTGAGTAAAATTAAAAAAGGTCTGTTTCACTTTCTGGTACTCCAAAGATTATTAAATTATATATATTTTTTTTGTGATTCGTGTAATTGATTTTTTTAATTTTCCATTTTCGTTACTTAATAATTCAAGTTTAACTTCGACTTCACTGATACATCAGTACATTTCTCTTCAATTCTTTGCATTCGTAATTCAATATCAAAATTCTGTTTGCTGCTGCTCTGGAACAATTTACGTATGTACGCATTAGTAGCATCTGAACGAGACATTACTATTTCCTACAATTAATTTTTTCCAGCAACTAAGTTGTTCTCTTATTTTTATTTTTATGCACATTACTGTACTGATGTTTTTAAATTAGTTAAGTATGATGGCAGGATTGCTTTGGTTTAAACAATCAATTTGTTACTATTATATAAGACCACTAACCTTATTGTATATATTCACTATTCCCTAAAGTTTATATTAAAGTTTTTGGTAATTTCTATAATTAATTTGCAATAATACCACCAATAACTCGGTTTTATCTGCCACTCCCTATACACACGACTTGCTATGATGATACACTGATGATACACAGATAATTAGTATGCACAATTTACTTGTATCGGTTGTATATTGGCCGACTAGATTTACAGAACCACTTGACTAATAACGTACAAAGTCATCTATGATAGTGCTGCCGTTTTAATACAATTGTACTAAATTTGGTACATTTTTTGGTATCATACTAAATAAGTGCATATTAGGTCCAACCAATTCCAATGTGGTACATTTTTTTAAACAATTTACAAAAATGTTTAAATGTCTATGAATTTTCTTCATTTGTATGTAGAAATTTACATTAGCCTTGCATGAATTCGTATAATCACACCTCTGACCGGTATGGGGCAAGCTACCGCTCAGCGCCTGTGGATCCCCTCCGCCGCCAATGGTCAAACATAAATTGCGCATATTATTTATCATGTTCGCGACCTCGTGGTTTTACATGTATATCAAAAAGTGCATATTCTCCATTATTAATCGATTTAAAATTGTATAATAATAAAAACATTGAGAGCGTATATGCACCAGGTATATTATTTCTTTTGTATCTATTAACAAAAATCCTAATAATAATTTAACATTTTTTAACTGTAAAGAAATAGATTAAAAATTACGAGAAGAAACAACCCATAAATTTCCATTAACAAAAAATTAACACGACTGCAGTGGTATCTTAAAAAAGGTATAAACCAGCAATATATAGGATTTTCAGTTCTCAAAGGAATAATGAAAATCATATTTCCAATAGATAACGATATCACGTACTGGACATTACTCTACAATTATTGGACGCTGAGATGTTTCCATTAACTGATATAACATACCTAAATTTAGGTTGGTAGCCGAGTGGGTAAAGCACTTATAGCTATTTACTCGATACCGAATATCACATGCACAACACAAAAAAGGTGTTGCTTGATATCGAGAAAGCCTTCGACACTGTCTGGCATGGGGGCCTCCTGTATAAACTACAATAACTGCATAACTTACCTATATATTTTATAACCCTAATAAAATCTTATCTAACCGACAAAAAAATTTTCTATCAAAATAAATAATACACGCTCTGACCAACACGAAATACGGGCGGGAGTGTCGCAGACGACGGTGTTTTCCCACGTTGTTTAACCTATACTTGCTTGATATCCTCACCCATCCCCTGACAGAGACAATGATATATGCAGACGATACGACTATATACACACAGTCATACTACGCCCAAACCGCAAAAACTAAGTTGCGGTACCATCTAGACAAACTCGTGACATACTACAATAACTGAAAGATTACAATAAACGAGACGAAGACCGAGACAATAACTTTTACAAAAAAACTTTACTAACATTGAAACTTTTACTCCACTGAAAATTAATGACAATTACGAAGAAGAATGTTGTCAAATACGTCGACGTACACCTAGATAAGACGCTTTACTTCAAACAACATATATCTAAAGTCATTAACAAGGCATACATGACTATCGATAAATTATATCCGCTGGTAAACCGACGGTCATGCCTGAGTATTGACAACAAACTTCTCCTATATGAAACAGTACTAAGACCGACAATGACATACAGCTGCGTTGCCTGGAGCTAGATATTCGATATTCAGTACAGAACAGGTAAATGCAATGTGCCAATGACGAAGACTATAGTAACATGAGACTAACATACAGGAGTGCTGTATCAAGTCAAACAAGCGATGAAAAGAAAGCAAATAATGACGAGCATGGATTATGAACTCTCCACCTGTAGTTAGAACTACGATCTATTTCACTTCACTTCATATAAGAAATCTACACGTACATCATTTGCGTTCCTTTAACGTCTGTCAAGTTGAATCAGCGCTCGCTGTCAACGACTTAAAAAGGAACACCATCTAATGCAGGCAGCTTGTTGTAATCAACTTGAAAATTGCCCGGACTAAAATAAACAAAAACTAAGTGATTCAATATAATAAGTAGATGTGTACATATTTTAGTGAAATCAAACTATTAAAGGTCTTATGCTTCTGTCCCTTAAAATAAATCAAGGGAATAAAACTGCAATAATGTAGAATATATTTGCATGCGAATGATTTTTAATAATCATGCTAAGACTATACTGAAGCAATAATTACAACTATTTTTTATTTAAGTTCGGGCAATTTCCAAATTGATTATAAGTTGCCACCACTAGATGGAGTTTTCTTTAAGTCGCTGACTTATGTTAATTCCACGTTATTAATTAGACTTCTCATTATTGTCAGATTGCATTTATCTGGTCCGTACTGATGAAGACTAATAGCCATAAACCGGTCTGTGGATGGTATCTGATCACACGGAACGCCTCGGACTTGGATTAATCTCCTGATGGTAGCTTGTTGCTGTTCTGTCCCCTTTTATTCTTTTATTCCCAATTTTAAGAGATCGGGGAATAAGATTTTTACTGATTTCGTTTCATTATTTATTATCCTGTATTATTTTGTTCTTATAATAAAAACTATATATTTTACAGTAACAATTTAACTTAGTAGATAACATTTATTTTGTAAAAGTAATGTATTATTATAAAATAACGGCGACTAATAAAGTTTATAGTATACTTAACTACAAAATTACATTAGGTACTAAATTGAGAGTTTCAAAGATATTAACTAACCCTTTATAACTTTCAGTGAAAAAGTTTGCACTTTAATGAAGTAAGTTTTTACGGACTGTAGAAAACCAACAAAGATCAAATATGTAATTAAATTAACACATAATTTTAATAGATTTTCTGAACCGTTATTTCATAAAAATAAAGACCGCAACTCTGTAAAAAAATAATGTATATTTAGAATAGGTACTTTAGAAAATTTTTCTGAAAATTTAATACCTACATTTTAATTAATACATTAACATACACATTAAAATAACTCTTAGATAACTAACTATGTATCCGATCAATTTATAACTGTCAAGGTGTCAAGTACGTAATATTAATCACAATCTTTCATGCCTGCTTTAAGAAAAATTTTGGCAAATCTACTTTAAGTGAATAATGTTTTGATTAAAACATCCTGTGAACAACGAAAATAGAATGAAAAATGATAAAAACTAAGCGGTAATAAATAATTCTGAAATCAGCGGGAATCACCTGGATTTAACACGCAAGCTAGGAAACATAATACCGTGGATAAGAAAATTTCTTTACTTTTGAAATACTTTGTAACAGTTTATATTACAATTTGTTGGTAAAAAATTTGAAGTATTGAACTGCAAAATAATACTTTGTAAACTATAGAATACATTTCTTTTAAATTGTTATTCAGTTATGTGATTAAAATATAATTCGTACTTAATATATAGCTATAAAAAACATAGATAATTTTTTTGGCACAAATGTTTATTATTTTTCATCCATGCACTGGTATAAATTGATTATTTGCTTTCTTGAACCTTTTTGTTTATATTTTGTTTTAACTTTCTTGGGTTCGTAGATTTAAAAAAAATGTTTATATTAAATTATGCATTTGTCCTAGAAAATGACTTTCTTTGAATAAGTATTCGAACCGTATGTTTATGACACAGCTACTAATAAAGATAAAAACATTTCAAAAGCTTATAATAATAGCGAAAGGTCGCCAAATGTAATATTTTAATATAATAATAACAATAGCCACAGCGTGTTTTCAAAAATCCGCCTACTGTAGCGGATGTCGAGAGCTTCTGGAAAGGAATTTACGAAACGGCGCGTCAGTAGATTGTTTTGGCCGATTCTGGCACCTCATCCTCATCCTCTGACGTCACACATGTTTACGGCAGTAGGTGAATAATTTATGATGCATTAAATTACCAAATGGAATGAGAAAGCAAGTTATAATTGAAGGGATATTTTATCTTATAAAAGAGTTTTATATACAAAAACACCTGCATGACAATAAAAACTTCAACTGATTTGCATTTTTTTATTTTAAATGGCTTTACCGAGATTTCCGATCTGAAAGATATGTACTTAAATAGTTTATCTCTTAGAACGTCTAATAATGTGAAAACCAAATGAGATTTTATTTTATAGAACTGGAGGGAAGCTATAATTAATGGGCTATTGTATCTTAAAAAAAGATTTTTATATACAGAAACACCTATATTTAACAATAAACTTAAACTGAATTGCATTTTTTTATATTTTAAATCGCTTTACAAAGATTTCCGGTCTGGAAGATATGTAAATTGTAAATAGTTTACCTTTTAGATCGTCTAATAATGTGAAAACCAAATGAGATTTTATTCTATATAACTGGAGGGAAGCTATAATTAATGGGCTTTTTTTATATACAGAAACACCTATATTTAAAAATAAACTTCAACTCATTTGCATTTTATAGTTTAAATTGCTTGAATGTCTATGAATATGATACGTAAGTAGATATATTTTTTAATATTATGGGAAATGTATGAAGAGGACAATCAACTGCAATGTATAAAGTAATGTTTCTTTTTTTTTTTTGGAGGGAGCATTCTTATATAAACTGAAATGTTGTAATATTTTCCAATAGTCAATTTCAACATATAGCAGATAATATTATATACTTTAAAAACCATTCAGTTGCAGTAAGTGCAGTGAAAACATCTATGTGAGTATTATTTCTTTTATTAAATTATTTACAGTAATTTTCCCATTTATATTTTTTTTTCATATATTTTTTTATTCATATTCGTTATTAATTAACAATAAGTAAAATGGAACATTTAATACAAGAAATCAATTATTCCATATCATCGACTGCAGTACAAACAAAAAATTTAAAAGATTTAGAAATTAATAAAAAATATATTGTTACTGACTTAAAGTCAGTGAAAACGCGTTATGGCAGATCAGTTATAATTACACTTTTGAACAGTATCGAAAATAAACGATATAACTGTTTCGCTACGAAAAAAATATCTGATTCATTAACAGAAAAGGCAATACAAACGATAAAAAGTAATGACGAAAATCTATATCTCATTTATAAAGGAGAAGTGAAACCTTTTGAAAATTCCAAAGTCACAAGTCCGATAATCGAATTTATTTACGAATCATAAATATTTTTTATTTAGATGTATAATGCACGTACATTTAGTGTTTTTTTTAATCACTAAATATAGCAAATAGATACATATATTATATATAGATTTAGATGTATAATGCACGTACATTTAGTGTTTTTTTGATAATCACAAATATAGCAAATAGATACATATATTATTATAGATTAGATCAAAATTTAAAATTAATATATAAGTTAAATAATTTTTACTCATTTACTAAATGTAAAAAATATGTAAACTAGTTTTTATACATATTCTTTACTTAATTAACAATAAGTAAAATGGAACATTTAATACAAGAAATCAATTCTTCCATATCATCGACTGCAGTACAAACTAAAAAATTTAAAAGATTTAGATATTAATAAAAAATATATTGTTACTGACTTAAAGTTGGTAAAAACGCGATATGTAAAATGAACAGTGTAACTGTTGCGGTACGAGAAAATATCTAATTCACCCATGGAAGAAGTAATAAAAGCCATTAAATCCAAAGAAAGAATCCTCTTTAATTTATAATTATTGTGAGTTTAAATCGTTTGAAAATATCAAGTCCATTTGTAGAATTTATTTACGAAACATGAAATAATTTTTATTTAAACGTGTAATACATGCATTTTTAATTCTGTTAAATATCTAAATAATATTAATATCTCATACCCTAGCCTCTTTAAAAAAAATCCTTTAACAAATAAAACGAAGCACATTGTTTTTTTTTACACAGTAACAACTTAAATAAATATGTACATATGTAGAATCACAAGCACTTTACGAAACAAACTAGAACCACTGACCTCGTCAAATTTTACCTGAATGCCGATGAGGCCTTAAATATTTTCAAGTTGTAATATGTACAGTGACGTTCTGTCTTTTTTTCTTTTTTTTAGATAACATTTTCATTTGTAGTTATAATAAAAGATGACATTTTTCATTTGTAGTTATAATAAAGATACCACACAAATTTATAACTTAAATATAATAAATATGTATAAAATTATAATATAATAATTTTCAATTATTGTGGCAGTTAATATTTAAGATATATCTAGGTACTAGTGAAAATAGGTTTATAATGTTATATTGTCAATATAATGAATTCTAAAATTTTGTATGCATCCTCCTCTCCGTATAATATATCTTTTAGAAACTGGAGAAAATGGAAGCTTTTAATTGTAGTATCTGTTATAAAACATTTAGTCGATCAGATAACTTAAAACGTCACGTATCTTCAATTCATAGTAATATTAGTTACATAGAGAAAAAGATGTACAAATGTAATGCATGTTTAATGCAAAGTACATATAAAAATAATGTAATTAGACATTTAAAACGAGTACATGGTATAGAAGAATATAAAGAATCAGCATCAAGTTATGAACAAAAAAGTGAAACATCTCTACCAAAGGAGAAGTCATCCTTAATATTCTGTAAATCTTGTAATCTTGAGATAGCAACAGAAAAATTTTCTTCACATCAGAGAAGCTTGTCCCATAAACAAAATTCAAGTGTAGAAATTGAACCTGGAGTTTATTTAATAAATTCTGCTTTCAAACGAAACATTTCGACATATAGAATCAAATATGACAGTGAGAATGATGGTACAATTACAGACATTTCACTATTCTTCTCCAAAATCAAAAGATAGAGTAATAAACCTAATTGCTATGGGTGTACAAGAGAATCCATTAAAAATCAATTTTGAACTATTTGCCAGTTATGTTGTTTCCACAAAAAAGGAAGATGATGACGAAGCATGTATTAAAAATGAAGTTAAATCATTTAATAGCAAGTATGAAATTGTCACAATTTCAAGAAGCTTGGACGAAATCTATTCCCATTTTTATAACGTTTTAAAACTAAATCTGAAGAGTTTGAGGTTAGTAAATTTATCGTTTTTTTTTTTTAAATATTGAATTATATAATATCATTTTCTTTTATTACAGGAGCAGGATTCAGGTTGGTCTCTACTAACATTACTTTTCCTCGAAATCAATATGCTTAAGTATAATCCTATGCGTGCATCATCGTTTATACCTCTCCCACCTGACATCTATTGTAGAAAAGCAATTGTAAATGTAAAAAACTTCGACTTGATGTGTTTCAAATGGGCTTGTTTAAGTGCACTACATCCATCATTAAATAATCCAGATAGGATCGCTAATTATGAGCCATATTCAAATGAACTTAATTTTAATGATATATCATTCCCTATGGAATTAAAAAAATATCGCTAAGTTTGAAAAAAATAATGAACATATTAGCATTAACGTGTTTGGCTTAGAGAAGAGTCCTGTGAGTAGTAGCAAAATAAAACATAATATTATAGGTCCTCTTTATCACACTAAAATGCGTAAGGTAAACCATATAAATTTACTATACTTAGAAGCAGAAACTAGCAACAATGGACATTTCTGCTGGATAAAAAACATGTCTAGATTAGTGGGATGTCAGATAAATAAACATGGTCATGCCGTTTTTATTTGTGATGGTTGTTTAGTATTTTTTCAAAGAGAAAGTGATCTAGAAGAACATTTAAAAAGAGGAGATTGTGCTAAAGTTTGTACTATTTTACCAAAACCGGGGGAACATTATCTACAATTTAAGGATTTTCATAGATCTTTTCCCGTACCCTTTACAATATACAGTGACTTTGAAGCAATTCTAAATCCTATCGAGAACTGTGAACCAAATCCAGAAAAAAGTATATAATAAATAGTCAAATACATGAAGCATACAGTTTTGCATATTACGTTAAATGTCATTTTGATAACTCATTATCATTTATAAGAGAATACAGAGGTAAAAATTGCACATCTGTTTATGTAAAATGGTTGGTAGATGATGTAAGGCATATCTACAAAAAGTATTTTTCCAATGTAATTCCAATGAAAGCACTTACTTCTGAGGAACTTTCAAAACATGAAGCAGCTACAACATGTTTTATTTGTACAGAACCTTTTTCCACTGCTATAGATGAATCAACCACTATTCATAATAATGAACAGCAACAATTAAACATGGTGAAAGTGCGAGATCATGACCACTTTACAGGTACGTTTTCGATTAACACACTTAATTATATCATAAGCCTTATATTGTTATATTTTCAGGTTTATATAGAGGTCCCGCTCATATGAAATGTAATTTGAATTATCAAACACCCAACTTCATACCTGTGTTTCTACACAATGGGAGTAATTATGATTTTCACGTACTCGTGGAAGAATTAGCTTCACAAATAAAATCACTAGATGTCATCCCATCAAATAAGGAGAAATATATTTCACTTTCTGCAAAAATATCTGTAAACGATAATGCGTTAAATGTTGAAGCTGACGACGATAACATGGATGAAGATGAGGAAAGAAAATTGGAATGAAGTATATAAGTTTACGATTTCTAGACTCTTACAGATTCATGGCGAGTAGTTTGGATAGCCTAGCAAAAAATTTGGAAACACATCAGTTTATTGGAATACTAAGCATTCCCAAATGATGAATTATTTGATTGAGTTACAAGAAAAGGTGTTTTCCCATATGAGTTTGTAACGTCCTATGAAAAATTGGTGACAACTCAAGAACTTCCTTCAAGAGAGCAATTTTATAGTAGTCTAACTGAGACGAGCATAGAAGAGACAGAATATCAACATGCTAAAAGAGTATGGAATACATTCAATTCGTCAAAGTTTAGTTGAATATTAAGATCTCTATCTGAAGACGGTGTTCTTCTTTTAACAGATATATTTGAAGCTTTTAGAAAGCTGTGTATGGATTTATATGATCTAGATCCTTGTCATTACTTACTTTACCCGGTCTGTCTTGGCAGGCAATGTTGAAGCATACAAAGGTTTGTTAATCCTATCATTATAAAGTAGCAGTAAAACTAATATATAGTTTTTTTCTTCCAGGTTAAAATTGGAACTACTTACAGATGTAGACATGGTACATTTCATTAGAAAGTCAATTAGAGGTGGTATTGTGCAGTGCTCACATCGATATGCAAAAAGCAAATAATCGATATATGCCACAAAGAGATGTAGATGATTGTCTAAGATACCTTTCTTATAAATCCGATGAAGACACTCAATATTTGCTTTACTTAGATGCTAATAACTTGTATGGGCAGGCCTTATCACAATATCTACCGTATTATGAATTCAAGTGGCTTACAGCAGAGGAAATAGAACACTTTGACATCAACATGCATTGCAGTAACCCTAATAGTGAGATGGGCTATATATTGGAAGTCGATATGGTATATCCTCCAGAACTACATGACCTACACGATGAATTCCCATTTTGTCCGGAAAATATTAGACCACCAGTTGAAGGAAGTCGTCAAAGTTAAGTTAATTCCAAATTTATTTGATAAGAATAATTATGTAATACATTATCGTAACCTTTATCAGGCTTTAAAACACGGACTTCAGATCACAAAATTTCATAGAATACTTTCATTTCGACAATCGGATTGGTTAAAAAATATATTAATTTAAATACGAAGAAAAGACAAGAAGCTAAAAATCAATTTGAAAAAGACTGTTATAAATTGGCAAATAATGCAATTTTTGGTAAATGTATGGAAGCAGTAGATAAAAGAGTCAATGTGAAACTCATAACTAGATGGAAAGACTACAAGAAAATTAAAGGTGCTGAAACTTTAATTTCCTCACCAAGTTTTCATAGTATTTCTATTTTTAATGAAAATTTTATAGCGATCCAACTTAAACAAAAGAAAATAAATTTCAATAAACCCATTTACGTAGGGTATAGTGTACTTGATATTTCTAAAACTATCATGTATTCTTTCCATTACGACTTTATTAAAAAGACATATGGTAATGAAAATGCTAAGCTTTTATATACCGATACTGATTCGCTAGTGCGGCATATAAAAACAGAAGATATTTATGCTGATATAAAAAAAAATCTTGTCAGATTTGACACATCCAACTATGATTTAAATAATCCATATGGAATACCCCGGTTAATAAAGCCGTACTGGGCGTTTTTAAAGATGAAAATGCGGGAAATTATGCTTGAATTTGTAGGACTTCGAGCGAAGTTATATGATTTCGTTGTAGGATACAATAGTGTAATAAAAAAGGCTAAAGGCGTAAAAAAGTGTGTTACAAAAAAGACTGAAGCATGAGCATATAAAAATTGTTTATTTAATAAAGAAGTTATGCTATGTAAGCAAAGTCTATTTTGATCTATTAAACATGTAATTCACACTCAAATAGTAAATAAAGTAGCACTCTCCTGTCAAGATGATAAGAGTATATTTTACCAGATGGTATAAGTACTTTGGCTTGGGGTAATTATAGAATAAAAAATGGTTCTGTATAACTACATTATCGTTAGTGAATTATGAAATTTAATAGTAATGTTAACTGTAAAGGAGGCAAAACTAAAAAATCCATTCGAAGGAAGAAAAAAATAATGTATATTTTCTTTTAATGCATTTTATTTTTAATGCTTTCATTTCTTTATTGGAAATATTTAGTTGGCTTCTTACCCCTTAAACAATTGAAGTTGTAATTAGACTGTAATAAATATAGGGAACAATTGTAAGTATTAATTACCATTAAAATTTTTACGAATAAAAATTTCATATTGTTTTTCATATTTTTTTCCTTTCTCAGTAATCAAGTATAGGAGAAGAATTCAAATTATTAAAAAAAAAAAAAACGTTTAAAAATAGAACATTCTATTTCTATCACAAAAAATACAAGTGCAAATAAAGTGGTATAATATTAAACAATATCATCTTCATTTATCCATGAGTGTGTTTATCAGAAAAACCTAACCACTTCCATATATGCCTTACTGCTACCTGTCTGTTGTTGAC
>JANEYF010004233.1:0-136518 GCA_029963845.1 Rhamnusium bicolor
AATCACTGAACTGAATGTAAAATCGATGCACTCGATACACTCCACCCGTCCGACTCGAAAGACTGCGCCAGTTATAAAATAGATCTTTAAATTTAATTTTTTAAAAAGAAATATTTTATTTAACACGAGTTAAAGTAAAATGCAAGTGTACGATACAATGCTGTTTTAATAACTAACTTACAATCGTAATAAAGTTCTACAGTTGAAAATAATGCAAATAGATAAAGAGGTATCAAATTCCATACGTAAGCATAAATGTGTAATTATACAACGTGTAACTCGCGCGACTCGTCCATCGGATGAAAGAGAGTGCGCATACTATTTGTTCGTGCAATTGAAAAGGGTAGACTAGTAAATACTCTGAGCATTATTTTGGAGCAGTTAACCTCAATATTCGAATCAAGAGAACGTGCTACTACGCATCGTTGTTATTAATTGACAATACATTATGATAAAAAATGGCTAAAAAAGTGTTTTTTGTGTGACTCGGACGATTCTGCAATTGATTTTAATGATGAAACTTTTAAAAATTGTTCATTGAAGTTGGCTTTTCATAAAATAAAGAACTTTAAATACAATGAAGTTGAGCTAACCAACGCGTCACTCAATTTTGTTGGTTACCATACCTCGTGTTGTAAAAAAATCACTGCTTTAGGAAATAAATATAACGAAGAATTTAATAACTTTTGTACGGAGAATACAGTAAGTACATAGTAAATGAATCTTCTAAATTATAATATAATAGTAAATATATCTTCTATATTTTATTTATAATGAAATAATGACACTGAAGATCGTGGAATTTGAAAATTTTTTAATTTTGTTTTGGCCAAACAAATTATTTAAAAATTTTTTTTTAATATTTGCACCCAACCTACTATGGTTTTTTTTTCAATTTTCGACACGTTAGCTTTTTATCATTTCTTAAAAGAATTTTTGTTAAACAAATAAAGCAAAAAATTATCTGATTTCTGCGACTTTCTGTAACATCATTCATGAGGATATTTTCATTCGACTTTATTAAAATATGTTTGTATTTATATTATATTACAATAAAATTTTTGTAGTATTATTTTTATTTATTTTTTGACTATTTGCTTTGTTTATTTTTATTTAGTCTCCTGATAAAACACATACAATTTTCAAGATAAGTATATATCACTATCATATTTTTATTTAGAAGAACATTTATATACTCTAATATCACAAATAATATTATATATATATATATATATATATATATATATATATATATATATATATATATATATATATTTATATTTATATTTATTACATATTTATAATTTTATTTCAAGTCTAGTGCCAGTTGCAGAGCAGGCGTGTGTAGCGTCACGAAAAACTAAAATTTTAGGTTATTTAACTGAGCACCATAAATCCTATAGATTTTAAAGCGGTTGAGTTATGTGCACAAAGGGTTTAAAATGGGTTTAAGATAAGCCTACAAGTTACAAGCAATGTGATAAGGCCAATAAGGCTTAAAATAGACTTCTAGAAGAGTAAATCGACATACTTAAAGCTCAAATGGTAATTTAAGAGGCATTTTAAGACAAAACATGTTTGAAGTAGAATTGTTCGAAACTAATACGGTTTATAGGAACTGGGGCCATTATTTTTAGCAGCAAGAGATGTATAACGTCCGCTCAAAGCATTTGTGTGTGCGTTTTAAGTTTTAATATGGCATTTGTCCTAAACCAAGTATGGTTTTATAATACTCTTCAGATACTCTACTGTAAAGATTTGGAGAATTCATTAAAACTTGAAAATTTTAATAATAGTTTAAAGAGGCATGTAGGCCTTTGTACTCTTATAGAAGTTTTAAATCAGTTTTATGGGGTTCTTTCAGACTATCTACGTTTATAAGTAGTCTTACAAATAAGCTTTATGGATATCATATAGAGCATTTTATAACTAAAATTGTTACTTGGACAGTCTATGTCCATGTATTTATGAGACACCCTGTATACAGGGTATTCCCTAATTACGTGTAAAAATGTTTGTGCAATATCCGTTGTTAAGACAATTTGTATAAATAACATTCTTAACTTACTTAGAATGAGTTAAATACATAGTTTTATCATTAGTGATAAAAAGTGCCATTTATTTTATATTTAGTTATAAAAGAAAAGACTTTTCAAAACTGAAATAATATTAAAACAGTTGTCATTTTGCAACAGGATTAGAAAAAAAAACAGTTATCTCATTTAAATTATATTTTAGTATTATTATTAATTATTACCCATTATTATTATTTTATTTTCGCAGCGAGTACTCTTAAAAATGCGTTTTATCCACTTTAATAAATATTAATAACTTCTCCTTTTTTTTACTTTTTATATACCTATTTCTCTTAATGAACAAATTTCAGATTTATTTTAATAAAAATATTGAGTGAAATGTGGCACTGAAATCGGAAGAAAAGTCTCACGAACGTTTCATAAGAGAATGAAGGTTGACATTCTCCAGGATGATTTTGAAAAATGCATTGTAACAAACTGAAAGAGTTTATACGTATACAGTTGAAACAATTAAACACATACCTATGCTGCCGAGAATTAATAGCAGGAACCTTGTCACGCACATGATATCAACTACAAACTGAATGGCAGTGGTAAATATTACTATGTATGAGGTAATTTAATACTTATTTGTTCACACCCTCCGATCAACGCCCTAATTATAAATATATATCATGTTTATTATTATTACTCTTTATCTGGGAACATTATCATCATCTATTATCAACAACATAAACGATTCCACCGTTTCTCTCGCAAAGCTTTTATTATCGCATATTCCATTCGCACTCTCGTCAGATTTACCCAATTCTGCATACTTTCTGCGCATTTAACACAACCTTAATACTCGTTGGCTGATTTATCGTTTTAAATGTTAACTTTAAATAAGCCTTTTGTGAGAATCAAAAAAACCAAACTGGATGCCATATATTTAGCATCATGTTGCATATCTGTGAATTTTGTAGCTTGAGTTTTTCATTTCTTTGATAATATATATATATATATATATATATATATATATATATATATATATATATATATATATATATATATATATATATATATATATATATATATATATATATATATATATATATATATATATATCGAATAATTACATGGCATTAATATTAATTTAGATTTCAATAATTTAGACTTTAATAAAAAAAAGAATGCCGATCAACTTGTTATACGTTTTCAATGTTTGGATTAAAACAGTGCATATATGATTATACTAGGGTACAGGGTAATTGTTTTACAATTATTGATATTTTCTCCAATATTAACAATTCGGAACTGGCACCTGAAGTAATAAAGTGTGACCTTTCTGATCACTATATACAAAAAGTTTGTTACAATTATGAAAACAATAAGGAGTGTCAAAAACTAGTTATTTGTAAGAGATTTCAAAAATATATATAATATTACATTCCTCAAACATCTTGTTTCGATTGAGAAATGGGCTAATATTGATTTTTCTGCAAATATAGACTTGGCCATTATTAATTTTTTAAATAAAATCGATGAAATAATAGATGTTGCATTTCCATTACATTATATTAAATGTAAAAACTCAAATATTTGCTCGAAGAAAAACAATAATAAATGGGTTAATAGTAACATAATTAATGAAGGTAAATTTATCAGGCAAATATATAAATTAACTATAGACAATCCCGAAATAAAAAATTATTATAACTTATTAAAAAATTACCATAAAAACAACACAGGTAATGCGAAGAATAGATACTATTGTTCAAAGATGGAGACTTCGTCTAACAAAAATATTACAGCTTGGCAAATCATAAAAGAAAATAGTGGCACAGCTGAAAATAAACGTTTCCCTGATAGGTTTGTTACTGATAACAGTGCAGATATTAACTCATTAAATGACGCTGCACATGAATTTAACAACTAGTTTCTTGACTCTATAAAAGAACTTACTGACAATATGAACATTAATGCTAATTCGCATTTAAATACAAATTGTTCTAGTAATATGTTTTTGGCACCTATTGTGATCACTGATCACTGATGTAGTTAATATGATTAAAACCATATCTTAAAAAAACTCTGCAGGTTTTGATGGTATACCTTGTTCGCTGCTTGTACATATCAGTGAATATATTGCCAATCCACTGTGTAAATTAATTAATATTTCTTTTATTGAAGGCACTTTTCCTTCCAGCTTAAAAAAAGTAATATTGGTACCTATACATAAAAAAAAACGATATCAAACTACAGAGCAATATCTCTACTCTCAGTCTTTTCGAACTTGCGTATGCCTGTCAACTTAAAGCTTATTTAAATAAAAATAATATTATACCTTCTAGTCAATATGGGTTTAGGGAGGGATACTGTACGCAAGATGCAGTAAATTCGCTCTATACTTTTTTACTCGAAAATATTGACAAGAAAAAATGCGAATGTTTATTTTTTGATATGTCTAGAGTATTTGACACAGTGAACCACGAAATGCTGCTCAGCAAATTGAATGCCTATGGTATGAGAGGGGTACCTAATTCGTGGATTAAATCTTATTTGAGTAATCGTACTCAGAGAGTAATATTAAAAGTTGATGGCAAATCACATCAATCTGTTGATAAATTAGTTCCAACTGGTGTTCCTCAGGGCAGTACCCTAGGCCCAATTCTTTTCCTGATTTTCATCAATGACCTATGCAACTATTTGAAAGTGTCGAATGAGTTTCACGTTATTCAATTTGCTGATGATGTGGCAGTTGCATCTGTGGCAAATAATGTTCCAGATCTATCGCGAAACGCAAACATTTGTACCTCAGTAATGGACAGATATTGTAATGATTTTGGTTTGAAACTTAACGGGTCAAAAATTCAAATGTTAATGTTTACCCATATTACTCCTGATTTTAGTTTATTATCTAAAATTGATCATTTATCTATAAAAAATAGTGACTCAGTTAAATTGTTAGGTATATTAGAGGATCATAACTTAAATTGGTTTGATCATATTGGCTATTTAATAAAAAAAATGTCTATCAGTAGCTATGTTCTTTGGCAGCTTCGCTCTTATGTTAATTTCGATGTGCTTAAATTGTATTACTTTAGACAAGTGCAATCATTATAAAATTATGGCATTTTATGCTGGGGCAATTCTAGTAGAATGAATGATTTGTTCATAATGCAAAAAAATTATCAGAACCATGTTCAAGCATTCTACCTATTCCTGTAGGGACCTGTTTCCCTCTCTCAATATACTTACGCTACAATCTTTATACACCTTATCGTGTTGTCTGTTTGTTAAATCTAATATTAATAAGTGCACTTTGTTTACAGATCGTAAAGGTAGAGGTACCAATAACATTCTGTTACCAAAACATAAATTGTCTGTTGTTGCCAATGGTGTAACTATCATGCCTATTAAAATATACAATCCAACTACCTGAAAGAAATATCTTGAATAAAGTTATTTAAATCGAAATTAATAAAATTGTTGGTACAACATTCCTTTTACACTTCAGAAGAATTTTTTAGTGCCACGCTGTAACACTGGCATCGACAATTATTTACTTTTTATTTTTCATACAACCATAATATGCTTTTACACTTTTATACTTTTTAGTACACTGAAAAACCGACAAAAACGTTTCAAAAAATTTTTTTAAGGTACAACCACATGGGACCTTCACAGAATAATAGATTAGGCCTTTGGCCATCTAAAATGGCCAATTACAACATTTTTTGGGAGGTCCAACTTTTTTTTATTATGAAAAATGTCATAAATCTGTCAAAATTAATTTTTCGTACTTTTTCACACATCCCTCACGATATCTCCGGAACCAATTGAGATAATCAAGTTTTTTTTTTTTTTAGTCGATAAAGGAAACGTGAGCGGAGGTGACTAAATTAATTTAGTCTTTATGGAAAACCTAGTTTTTTATAAAATTAGGTAATACTTTAACATTTATTTTTCTTGCAGTATTTTTTTTCAGTAAGCGTAAAACTTTTTTTGTTTTAAGGAATTTTGCCACAGTATATGCATACGAAATAAAATTACCACATCAAGGAAGTTTTTAAAAAAAACGCAATACTCTACGACTTATACGTTTCAAGTTATTGTTATTTGAAATTAAGTTTCTGCGGGCAGGATATTTCCCCCGGTTCTACTGTGCTTTAATCAGTGTGCTATGCGTGTTGTGGGTGCATATTATAAAGTATTATTTTTGACATATCTTTAATATAAATTTTATTTTCATAAGCACTTAGGTTTTATTTATCATTATTTACATTGCACATTATTTAAAATCCATTATATTTATACATTAAAACCTAAAATTGAATTAAAAAAAATACGAAATAATTATTTATTTTAAAATATAAATTTAAAACTTGTTATAAAAATATTTTAAAAATCATCAACGTCGGTATCTAAAAATATCTAGACAGTTCCTTGGTTGCAGCATATTTGCACTCACTCACTGCAGCATTTCAAACCTTGAGCAAAACAGGTACATCTGTTGTTACAGACCCTGTCGGAACATCTTATTGACAAACTTTGCCTTACAATATCGGGCACAGATTTTTGACTAGAAAAAGTTGCCTTCCAAATATTTTCTTCAAATGTCCAACCGTATCGAGTTGGATCTTCCATCTGTATGTATTGTATATGGCTATTGTACTAAATTTTTAATTGATATAGACACCTGGCTCCGTGGTCTAGAGGTAATGTAGTTGCCTCAAAACTTCGGGGTCCCGGGTTCGATTCCCGGTCGAGGAACTGGGATTTTTTCTGTGAGAGAGATTAATCGTAGTATACTCGAACATTGGGTGTGTGTCCATTGTCTCTAAATGTGTAGCCCTCTCCCACACAAGGTCATTCCAGACCCTCAGGGATAAAGAGGGTTGTAATTTCATGTGGTGTTATTATTATTATATTATTATACCTAAAAAGAAAATAATTATATGTAGGTGTTTTGTTTCTTTTTTAATAGGTATGGGCGATCTAGAAAAATAATTATTACCTTTTTAAATGTTGTCTAAAAGCATGGTCAGTAGGAGGCAGCTTAGAAGCTGGCCGATTTGTACTTGTTGTTAAGTCCCATCGCAGTTCATTTAGGGATTTTATATTTTTGTTTTTATTCTTATATAAATAAAGCGTATATTTTACCACTAATTCCATCGCTTTATCCTCTGACAGAAAAGGAAGGTTTTCTAAATCTTTTAAATTATTTAAATTTTTATATAAAACATCGAATGCCGTTTTCTTCCCTATTTTATACATGGCATTAGTTGTGTCACAACCAGTTAGGCAATGAATCGTTAATACTTTCTTGCAAATTTCCTCTCCTAAATTTGCCACAATATTGTTAATTGACAAAAAATGTATATTCTTACTATGTCCTAATTGTATAAATATATTCCTTTGGGACATATCTGGTGTTTCACAGTAATAATGTAAAAGCAAAATCAGGACATTACTATCAACAGATTTTACCAGAATTGTATTACCTGATTTTAATTCTGATAACATAAAATAAACATTCCATTGTTAAGCATTAAATAATATGTAAAAACTCAATAAAAATAATACTCATTCGCATTCACATTACACAAAGAAAAGTTTGTTTCTGACAATATATGTATAATATAAGATTACTTGTATTCAATAGTCTACACTCTACACACTTGAGTGGCGCCGCAGTGAGGCGCATCTAGGATCGAGAAACTCGTAACTTTAAAAAACAAAATCTCGAAAACTATAAGTCGTAGAGAACTGACTTTTTTTTTTAAACTTCCTTGAAGTGTAAGCTTTATTTCATACACATATGGTATGACAAAATTCCTTAAAATAAAAAAGTTTTTCGCTTACCGAAAAAAAATGCAGCAAGGAAAGTAAACGTTCCAGTTTTACCTAGTTTTACAAAAAAATTAAATTTTCTATAAAAACAAAATTAAAGCAGTGACCTTCGTCCACATTTCCTTTATCAATTAAAAAAAAATACCTATAATTATCTCGATTGGTTCCGGAGATATCATGAGGGATGTGTGAAAAAGTAAGAAAAATTAATTTTGACAAATTTATGACATTCTTCGCAATAAAAAAAGTTTGACCTCCAAAAAAATGTTGTAATTGGCCATTACAGATGGCCAAGGACCTAGGCTATCATGCTGTGAAGGTCCCAAGTGGTTGTACCTTAAAAAATTTTTTTTCAAGAAGGAAGCTACTTTTTCCCCGTTTTACGGTGCACTATTTATAGTTTGCTTTTATACGACCACAGTTTGTTCTTATACTGCATGTGTTTGTTCATATACATATTTTTTTGTTTATATATATATATATATATATATATATATATATATATATATATTGGCTATCGATCTATCATGATTTGAAGTTGTAATTCAATGTAGGTCGGGGTATTTGCCCGCTGAGTAGTTGTTTCCTTCAAATCATATTTAATCACATTAGTTTAGTCCACCTGGGCTAGGGGTCGCCACTCTCGGTACTTGCTGTGATGCAAGTCGCTATCCGCCACAGAGACATCTAGGATGTCGGTCGGATAGTAGCATTCAGACCATATGAGAAGTTTCATACCTCTCACCACTATTCACTTCACCTTAGTTGGTATATAACTAGCAGGTTGGCCACTATCATTTGTCTGTTCCATAACCTATGGCATACTGAAGAGAACAAATAAGTTCGAAATCGATCTATGTCTGGTTAGGAATTGACAAATGATATTGGCTATCGATCTATCATGATTTGAAGGTGTAATTCAATGCAGGTCGGGGTATTTGCCCGCTGAGTAGTTGTTTCCTTCAAATCATATTTAATCATATATATATATATATATATATATATATATATATATATATATATATATATATATATATATATATATATATATTACATACTTCTTTCCTTTTTTTTATTTATGTACAGATTTTATATTATTTGTTATACACATTTTATATTTTGTAATTGTTTTTTTAGATTTTTTTACTGACTTAGGTTATCAATAACTCTGTTTCTGATAACTTCTTACTATTTTGACGTTTTTCTATACATGTAATGCATGTGTACTAAAAAAATAAAGAGATTATTTATTTATTTATTTACAGTTTCTCAAACAAGCGCAGATTTGCAGGGAGGGGGTAATGGAGTAATTACCCCCCTCCCAAGGTTCTGTTAGCAATCAACTTTTGTTCCAAAATTTTAAACATTTCTGAAAGCAAAAAAATTACTAAGCAAAAATATCGAGCATTATACTTCCCATTATCCCGATAAAAAAAGAAACTTGTCACACTAACCTATCATCGTATCGTATCGGCATACAGAAAACCAGCCCCTGCGAACCTTCTCCATAATGTTTATCCTAATTCACTGTTAAGTATATAAGTATAACACTGTTTTAGAATTAGACCTGCCATATAGATAATTTCAAACTTCTTACTGATGGCCACAGGTAAAATGAAGGATGCGAAACATTCTCTCATTAAGAAGTAAATAAAGAGAGCTTTGAAGTCCGATTTATGTTCCGACTCACTAGATTGCCGAAAAGACTGGTCAACTGTTTATTGTAAATGAATTAGATTATGACAGTTTCTTAGATCTCAAATGTCTTCCGACTAAAATAGGCAATAACTTGCAATACAACACATGGCGAAATAATTCATTGGATTGACATTGTCAATAGTTACTAAAGAAAGTCCTTTCCAGTTTCTCTATAAAACGAGGTACAGTAGATAGAAATTCAAAACACCCAATCTCTCAAAAAAAGAAAACAAATTCTATCATTCGCAAACTTTACAATCAACCGCTGAAAGTTGACCAAAAATAAAATGCAATGGTCATAAATTTCTGCATAAGAAATCAACTCAATTTTTAAAAATTTAGTCAAATTTTTAAAAATTGAATTGACTTTTGTACCTAATTTTTGTGTAGGGCTATTTATATATGAAACGACTGGTCTAATGGGTGCAGTTTCTTTATGGTTTTTAATGAGGCCATAGAATTTGGGAAAACGCGGATTCATGTTTACTAATCTATATTTATCTGAACTACTAAATAAAGTATTATTTCTTGATAGAAATAGCTTGGTTTTTAATTGAAAGTTATTTGTAGGATGTTTTTTAATTTCTTTTAATTCGGATTGAATGAAAAGATGCATTTTGTCGTCATAATCATTTTTTTGGGATAACTACAGTTGCATTTGTTTATCTGCCTTAGTTAGGATTAATTTATTGTCTTTAATTTTATTTCTGATGGATTTAATTGTCTGGGTTTCTTCATTTTTTTGGCATTTTATGTTTGTTTATAATGTTAGCAATTTTTGACTTTGGGAGTTGAGTATTCTCTACGTTTTTTAAGGCTAACTCTGTTTTAGTTGTAAGTGTCTCTATAAATTGAACTCTTATTAATACATGAGGAATATTTGGGCCCCATTTTTAGAAGTTTTAGTTCTTTAGTGGAATATTCTGTATTTGAATAATTAATGACTTTGTCACTAAACTTATCTATCTAAGAAATTTCGAATAGAATTTTTTGTTTTAACCTTGAATTTGTCTAAATTCTCTAATTTCTTAATTTGTGTACTATTTTAAATAATTGCTCTACTAATTTTATTTCTAACGTATTCGTCGATTAAATCAAATTCTACTGGATGGAGTTTATAAGTTAGTTCGGACTGTATTACCTTGATGTAATGAAGTATACTATACTGTATTACCTTGATGTAATGAAGTATACTATCTCCTCTTCTAAAAAGTGACTCACACACCTGCAAAAAAGCATCAACAGTGCACAGAAAATTTGGTTAGGAGAAGAAGTGAAGTATATAGATCAAACTGGTCGTTCATTTGAATTAATGTATAAAGAACATTTACGTTCGTTTAGATTTAAAAAAACAGATTCAACTTTACATACTTTACAGACACGCCACAATTTCCAAAATCTAAAGGATTTAAATATATTACATGTACAAGAAAAAGGCTTTAAATTAAATTTATTAGAATTCATAGAAATTATTAAATCCAACAAAAGTTCCGACAATATTCTAAATGACCAGTTAGATCTATATCAATCAACCCTCTTTAATGTATTCAAATCCTAACCTTTTGCAGTCTCATTTATTGCATTTTAAGTTATTATGTTAATGTTTATTGTGAAAATTTCCAAACCCTTGCTAATAAAATCTCTCAGGTTATAAATACCCCCAGTACCTTTGTAAATTCATCCATTTGTAATCAATGATTTGAAAATGGCACGTTATAATAAATTAGTGATAAAAAACAAAGTAGTGTTTTCCTTATATCATGAAAAAACATAACTTTACGGAAAAAATCTGTCCGCATGTTTGTAATATCGCGATATCAACCACAGTTTTTGAAATAAAGCTTTCAAATTTGGTACATTTGTTATAAAGGTCAAAGACAATGAAAAATTCGGTGATGAGCAAAATTGGCCAGCTGAAAAGAGGTCCATGGGACCCAAACTTTTTTTATTTGTCTTTACAAAAAAATATATTCTTGATGGACGATTATGAATCATGTCTTAAATAAAGCTGATGTAAACTGAAATATTTTACACATTTGGTCACATAAAATGGGATTAGGATAAATTTAACAGTTAGACATTTGAAAGGTCTAATTTAGTTACAAAAATGTCAATGTCAATAAGAAGAAATTATTAAAATATATAACATGAATTATTATCGACATTATCGAACGACGCGACGCTGATAATTAGTTATTTAAATATTTTAATGAAACATTTCAAGATACGCTATTAAAATTTAATTGAGGTAAGTGAAGAATTAAACAGAATGATTTTTTTAGATCAGGATGATATAAGACTGGTATAAGAAAGTTATGTACTGGCCACATCAGATATTTTTCCAATCTCGTATGAAAAATTTGTGGTTTTACGCGATTTGAGAACCTTTCCAAAGATTAGCATGATTGAAAAGCTTTTAAAGATCGCTCAAGAATTTTAAAAATCAAAAAAATGTGAAAAAATAGAATACAAGAAAAATATATTCTGTGATTGATCATATAAAAATAATTTATTTTTTAACTGTTAGTTATTTATTACTAATGTTATGTTTTGATTGATGTATCAAAGAATAATATATTTTTTCATATTTAAATTATATTTTTTTATTATATATGTACCAGTTATTTATTTAAAAAAATCAGCATAGAAAGTAGAATATTAATGTGGATAATTAAGCGAGGTCCTGATCCAAATTATTTTTGATACAATTTATTTATTAACATCATAACATCAGCGACGTCTCGATTGCAAGTACAATGTATCATAATAAATAAATTATATAATAAATAAATTGTGCCAAATATCATTTCAATCATGACTTGGTTTAATTATTCACATCTACACAGGGTGTAAATGAAAAGTGGCTCGCCCCCTCTATTTTCATTATTTATAGAAATAAATTGATGAAACTTGAGTATGTTGTTATACACATAAAATTGCGTTAGAACACAGTATCTTCAAGTTTTATGCACTTTCGGGTTCGCCAGAAATTACACCAACTTTATTATTTTAAATGGAACACTGTATATTTTCACATTTTTGGATCTATGGTGAATTCTGAATATAACAGTAAGTATACAATTTTCTTCGACTTTTTATTTATTTCTTTTTTAACGAAAATTTTTTGATTTAGAGTGTGATTTACAAGAAATGTTTCTGACGGAGTTTCCTACTATTGCAAAAAATTGAATTACTGTTTTATGATAAATATTCTCTTACATAGTAAATCTGTTTTTCTAAAAAATGCATACTTGTCAAATCTCAAAATGGTGGCTCCACACGATATTTAGAAAATACATCTTTTTACGATTACAGTGATACTCATAACTTAGCAATTCAATAAGAATTCACAGTAGAAAATTCAAAATTCTTTTATATAAATAGCAGTCATTCCATATGAAATCATCCGTTGCTTCACTATTTTGGATTTTGCTTAAACTTTGTGAGAATCTTCTTTAGAGTTCCAAAGAAGGATATCCACCGTCATTTAATTTTCGCATGCGTCAGTTCCCGCCTGCTCAAATTAAAGCATTTAAATAAATATAGTTTAAAAAAACTAAAAAACACGCTTTTAAAGCACATCAAACTAAAAAGTGAAAAATAATTATTAATATAAACTGAAAACAATAATGAACGAAAAATACTAGTATTATTGTGAAAAAAGCGTGGGTTGCTCGATATACGAAAAATATGGCACAAAGCGCCCCACGCTTTTTCACAATAATACTAGTATTTTTCGTTCAGTATTGTTTTCAGTTTATATTAATAATTATTTTTCACTTTTTAGTTTGATGTGCTTTAAAAGCGTGTTTTTTAGTTTTTTTAAACTATATTTATTTTTCACTTTTTAGTTTGATGTGATATGAAAGCGTGTTTTTTTAGTTGTTTTAAACTATATTTATATTGCTTATTGATGCTGATATTATAACATATTACGATCCAACAGATATTTCTGAAAAAAAAAATTTTTTTTTATTTCAGCCATGGGATTTGAACTCACGCCCGAGGAGTCCGTCGTTTCGCGTCGACTGCCTTAACCCACTCGACCACCGAGCTAATTGACAATTAAGGAATGTACTTACATATTAAGCCTTTGCTCTCACGCAGAGGATACGTGAGGAAAGGACTGGCGATCCTGATCAGAATAATGATATAAACTTATCAAATTATTGTATTGTTACCGGTTCTTCGTAAGTGTACAAAGTTTCAATTAAATCTGTCCGTTTAAAGTGGGTCAAAATCGAGTCCAAAGAGTCGATTACAAACAAACAAACAAACAAACAAACAAGCAAGCAAGCAAACATACAGGTGAAGCTAATAAAAGCGTGTTAAAAACGTCATTTTTATGCTTTAATATTTTTAACTGTAAAAATTGTTCTATTAAAGATATCTACACGTTCAAGATGGCATTTCAAAGCTGAAAGATAGTAGTTTTTGTGCAAAAGAATATGCATTCACACAATCAATACCCCCGATAAATAACACGGTGCTGAAAATACGTATATTTTACTGATTTTTCGTGGTTTTTAACTGACTCCAGTGTCCCGACTATTGAATGCAAACAGCTAATATTTCTCAGAGATCAAGTGCACATATCGTGGAGGAAATAAAACCTACAATTGACTCGTTCGGCCTACTCTTTATAAAAAAAAATCTTTGTTTGAAATTTTGAAATTTTAAAAAATCGCATTTAATTTAAATCCGCTCCTGAGATAGCCAGCTCTGGAAAATCTTCGAGATGCTGAAACATCACTTTGAACCATTACCAAGTAAAGACAGGGTCAAATTAAGCTCAACATATATTTTATTTTTATCCACTTTCATAAACATATGAATGAATATGGTCTTTCATAAAATATGTAGCAAGTATGACCCCTGCAATTTCTTTTTTATGTTAAAAGTAGATGTTTCGTCCTTAATTTAATTAATTTAATTATAGAATATTATTACTTCCTTACCCCTCAAAGCGAGGAAGGCATGTATTCGGGAAAAAATTTTGAAACTTTTTTATTAAATTTCTGGACGAATCTCGACGAATATGACGATGCATAAAATTTTAGACAAAAAAAATTTCTGTCCGTGTCTGTCTGTCTGGTTCGCGATAGCAGCTACAGTTTTTGAGATAAAGCTTTCAAATTTGGTTAGAGGTCAAGAAAGAGATCGAGTTCGGTGATGAGCAAAATCGGTTCTTAAAATTTGAAACGTCAGAAAAAATATTATTGACATTTTTTAAACGTCAATTTGAAATGTCAAAATTTTTTTGACATCAAATTTTAAAATATTAGTGACATTCTATCAATGTGACTTTTTTGGAACGCCAATTTGAAATGTAAAAAAAAATATTAGCGACATTCGACCAATGCAACTTTTTTTGAAATGTCAAAAATTACTTTATCAAAAAAAAATATTAGTGACATTCCACCAATGTGACTTTTTGAAACGTCAAAAATTACTTTTATTACAAACTCCACCACACATTGAGTTTTTTTGAAACGTCAAAAATTATTTTAATTATAAACTCCACCATACGTCGAGTTTTACTACGGTGAGGAGGTCCTGATTCCGAAATAATTGGCAGAGGTTTTTTTTTTGTTGTATGGGATTATAGTTAGCAATAATAAAATCACGTTTCGTTTATATTAAAATTTCCGGTTAAAAGCATGCAGAGATCGTCAGCTAGTATATTTTTTTTTTTTGGAGAGCGCAAAAAAGGACTCACTTGAGATTCGTTGTTGAAAATACATGCTTATCGCTATATCGCTAACCGATCCTTAATCATTTATATTCTATTTCGCTAAAAGTCGAGTGCTGTTCAACATTTATAAAATGACAAAAGTGTGGTAACTATAAAAAGTACGCCCTTTGGTTTATTTTTTATATTTTCAAAACCCTAAACAAAGTCTCAAAATTATGCTATACAGGGTGTTATTTTATTAGAATTCAAAAATATATTTTTTTAAATATTCATATTATATTCATATTCATATTCATATTCATATTCATATTCACTTTATTCATCTATAAGATCATGTTACATGATATTAGATATGTCAAATAATATATAATATACAGAAAACTGCATATTTGCATTATATAAATAAATATATCAGATATGTGCTAATAATATATAAGGTATGAAACTAACAATAAGAATAAATAATAAAAAACAACGTATCATATATATACACACATATACATATACATGTATATATACACACACAAACACATTACATATACACATATACATATAATATATACACACATACATAACATACAAAAATCTTGACCTATTTGTGTGTTAATTAGAAGAATGCCTTGATATTTTTACTTTTATATTTATTTATCACTATATTAAAATACATGAATAACATACATGGAGTCTACTCAAGAACTTGCTGAAAAGATATTCTTCTTCTTGCGTCGTCTCTAAAGGTGATTTTACACTAACTACTATCTAAACAAGACCTAGATTATAGTTTTGGTATTTATGGAATTTTGTCATATAAAATATATGAAATAATAAGTATGAACCGGTTATACAAGGTGGTTGAAAAGTCATGAGTCAAAGATAGATTTGGGCAAAATTAATAAAACATTCTATACTTCAATAATGAAGGACGATGGAGTCATGAATGATGAGATCTGGAACCGCCAGTGCGTTCTATCCAGTTAACACGTCTACACTTAACTTTGAAAATCCCTGTATATAAACAATACCTACCACTGAAGTTCTTACTCCTTACACTTTATTTCCTTTGTGCGATATTTTTTTTTAAAAAAAGGACCGTACAGCACCGGTATTCCAATTTTTTCTCTGTTCAGTGCAGCACGTTGTAGGTTTTAAAACAAAAAACGTTAGTTCAATTATTTTTATTAAGCAACTTTACAGTAAAGCCTCTCGTAGTCTGTACAGGAGGTAATTTTCTACAAATATTTGTAAATGTCACTTATTAAAATTTCGAACAGGTTTACTTTTATCACAATGTAAATAAAATTAAAAATAGATTAAAAATATCAATATACATTTATTTAAAAAGAATTATAACAAAAATTACCCTAATATACACAAGACTTGCATGTATAAGATGTTATAAAACATGCAAAATTTATTAATAAGATTTTTGTCATGATTAATATATTTACAGAATATTACAAGATGTACAGACTGCAATTGTTTAAGTAAAAAAAAACATCGTTTATAATTATACAAACATCATCCCACTAAAACTGGAATGGACAAATTAATAAAAATAAAAAGTTATATCTAACCTCATTAATTTTTCATTATATAATAAAAGAAGACAGATTTACATTAAAAAATACACAGTACCTAATAGGTCAAGTATCAGTCTACTACAAAGTATTCAACTATTTTATGACTTTAAAAGACGTTATGCCTTTACACTATTTACAATGAAAATAATCATTTACAACGCGCTTGCATTGCAATCGCAAAACAGCTGTGGGTCTAGAAACAAAGTCAATGGGTTACAACAGCGGTGCACACTAGTTAACAAGACACAACTATGGAATGCTTTAGTCACTACAACACTGCTCCCTCAGTCTGGGCACTCATTTGGTTGGATATGGGTTAATCACTGTAACGGCTGCTGCCTGTTGACTTGCCAACACTGCCGCTAAAAACATAAAAATGGTTAATTTTTATATCAGATAAAAGATAAAATTATACAGGGTGACCAAAAATATGGGAATGAAAATCTAAAACATTGCTCAACAAGTCGCTGGCTTGGAATCACAAGGTTATTCTATGTCATGATTTAGTCAATTTTGAAATGAATTAAAACAAAATCTCAAGCAGCTATGATATGTGTACTAATAGTTACTTTAACTTTTCCAATTCTACAATGTGTGTATTAAAGTATTAGATATAGCACACGATGACGGATAATAGCAGGCATTGTCACAGGTTAATCTGTGACATCGCATCCCAGTCAACCAGCTTAGATCAGGTCCAATACTCATACTCATCAGCTAAATCACCACCTACCTACATGCTCTCTTTCTGGCACTATTTGTAGTGGTGTGCTAGAAAGAGAGCATCTCGAAGGTAGTTACAATAGCACAGACTAAATATTCTGTGACTATAGGCTGATGAGTATAGACATCAGAGCTAAAGATATTTTAGAGAACTTTATTACATCAACACTTGTTTTATCCATTTCATATAGTTACATCAATAGTATTTATAAATTTATTACCAAATTATAGGATGTCAACATTAACATGGTTTTAGGTTTGTTACAAAACATATTCTTTACAAGTTGTAATATGTATCAGGTATGTATTAATTATAGAGCAACCGTGATAAATCTTACTGTCGTTTATACATAGTATAGATTTCTGAATAGTCAAGTATGATATAATAATGTTTCTGTTGTATACTATAAATTTCTTGGCGCGGTATTTTGCAGAAGAAAAGTAGATCTTTAACGTTTTTCTTAAATGCTTCTCTAAAATCACGTTTTAATTTGCTGAATTGATATATTAATTAGTGTTGATAACCCTACCATCGATTGTGCACCTTTAAGTTGTGCAGGAAATACAAAATTTATTTCCGTTAATTAAATTATTTTAAAATTTAAATATGTCAGAGGGCCCTATTATTTTTTATAGATATTTCATGTGTTTACAGTAAAAATGCCCACGTAAATATATCAAATCCCTTCCTCCAACTAACATGCCCTTCTAAAGACTATAATGTGCAATGCCCATTTTATTTTGTAGTGCTAATCAAAGTGTAACGGTTGCCCATTTTACATACAAGGGATTAAAACAAATCACTGTCGTATATTAAATATGAACCGCTTTATATATGTAGATAAAAATAAAACATTGATGGACTAGATACATACCTGTTACTGAACTAATTTACAAAATGCTTATAATAAATTTATAACGGCTATGAATGTGTTTTTTAAATATTTATTTGCATTAAAGTAACAAACTTACAAAGATAACATATTGCAATAAGAGTTTTTAGTGCCGAGATTAATCAGAAGTAGTACACTACAAAGATTACTACACTTCGACCTAATTGTTACTTACTGAGTAATGTGTATTATCTAATGATTATATACTAGATTTGGTTGATCAGGATCACGCAAGCAGCGTGAATTGTTGTTGCCTTTATCGGCAGCCTCGAAAATGTCATCTGTAACTTTTAAAAGCTAGTTGAAATTACTGAATTGCTTAAACATAAATAATGATTTCATCAACTGGATCAAAATGTAGCAAGGATTGAACAAAGTTTTTTAAATTAAGTTTGTAAAACAAAATATCAATCATCTGGTGTTAGATCTGGTATGGAATTTATAAAATGATTATTAATATACCGAGACCATAGCACAGTTAGCTAGAGCGTTGTTGTGCAGCAGAACACGGCTAGTCACTGTATATCTTTCCTGAGTTCTAGTCTCAGCTGCGGCAAATGTCGGATGGAAAAATATACACAATTAGTTCAGTCAGCTGGATTCTTGGTGATATTTCCTCAAAGCTTTGGTCCTATCAATCACCATAACTTTAAGGGCATTTGTCAAATATTCTATAAAGAACCGAGTACCTACTGAACTTTTATATCTTGAAGGAAACTGACCTCATAAAAATACACTCAGCAACACATTACTTCATAGTCATTTCTTTTTGCTGCTTTACAAAAAAACTTTCTTGCAAAACCAAGTTAATTTATTCTTTGTCTCTATAGCGGTATTTATATTTTCCAAAAAACAATGTAACAAACAAAAAGTTTTATTTACTTTATTGCTATTATGCCTCCATTATGTATTTTGAGAAAATTCTACAATCAACAGAAATGTTTTAAATAAAATAAATAAAAATTCAATTAAATATTATCATTATATACGTAAACATAATTTTCAATACTGAAATAAAACTAGGCCACGTTTTTACACAGTATTTTTTAGGCAGATTTATTCTAAATGACTGGAATGATTTATTATTTGCCCTACATGGGCTTTATCTGATTTATAATGTCCTCATTTACATATCACATTTATATTTGTAATTTATTAGTTTCTGTGGTTATATACAAATGAAATATTAAAATATGATATCTCAGAAACAACTTTGATAATATTTATGCTCGTCATTCACATTAATGAAGATAAACTTATTTAAATCCACCTACTTTATGGATGGTGTTTTGGGAACAACACAATAAATTTTATTTTTAATTTCATATTATAGAAATAGAGATATGTTAAACTGATAATAATGCCAATTACAACATAAATGGGCTCCAAAAGTCCACTAAATAGATTCCAAACAAAAACCATATAATTTTTAAAAAAATCTGACATTTTATTTGCTTCGTATTTATGTGTTTCTAGAAAAAAATACCTAATAAAATAATTATTGGGCATTACATAAGCATCCTTTCAAACCTAACATGATAACAATGATAATTACCTATAGTTTTGTATATTTTATACCATCATTCTTATCTGATGCGCTAGTATAAAAGTTTTAGGTAGATAATAACAATAACACAAACACAACACTTCTATACATTTTATCGTGGAAAGTATTAAAACTGCTATTCAATCTAGAAGCAAGAATTACATTGAATTAAATAACAATATTCTTAAGATGCAAACAAATATTGACTCACTAAAATGAAAAATGTTTACTTTTAAGAAATGATTTCCTTCAGTTACAATACAAAAACGAACACCCCTAATCCGATATGTATCGTCTTTTATTCTTCGGGAATTCCTCATGGGGCTGATATAAATGAACATAATATTTATAAAAATATTTTAATTACATAATTCAAAATATGAACATTTGTCATATTTATTGTCACGTTTTAAATTGATAGATTAATAATTATAACTGATAATAATCATTAATCAATAATATTCATAACATCTCACCTAACCCAAATAAGCACATTTTAAAAAATCTGACATTGCATCTGCTTAGTATTTACGCATTTCTAGAAAAAAATAATAAAATAGTTATTGGGTATTACATAAGCATCCTTTCAAACATGATAGCAATAGTAAATACCTACCTATAGTTTTTTATATTTTATAGGATAAAATGTATTGAAAGTGTTGTGTCTGATTTATTATCTACCTAAAATTTTTATACTAACGCATTCAGATAATAATGACAACATAAAATATAAAAAAACTATAGATATTTATAATTATTACCATGTCAAGTTTGAAAAGATGTTTATGTAATACCCAATGATTATTTTATTATTTTTTTCTAGAAAAACCGTCAGTGACAGTAACAATCCTAAGATTATTCGTTTTGTTATGACAGTTTAAATAATAAAAATAATAAAAAAGTCCCACATTTAACCTAATACGAAAAACAATTCAACCAGTATCATCTTGCAAATATTTTGGCATTAATATAGACAATAAATTAAATAATTCCAAATTGTATACAATACAAAAACGAACAAACAGAAGATCATTGCCAGAACAAAACACTTCAGGTAACTTACATACTGTAATGGTCCATTTTTTTTTTAAGATGAACTACATTCCACATAAAATGTATGGAAACTGTTTGAATAAGTTACATTCCAAATTTGTATAAAATAATTTTACCAAACATCATTGTACGAGCTAGTTAGTGCGCCGCTACTGTGCGGGCGGACAGAATTGTTTACGGCTAGACTGCGTCGCGCGCACGTGTGGACAAATTGGGTGTTTTTTGCGGGAAAACTAGACAGGCCACTTCCAGAAAAGGTTGTTGTTAGCATGCAGAATCTAAACGGCTAGCGCCGGTGTTTTCAATTGTAAATTTGGTGAGCGCGAAACATTGGCCAGGCGATGCCACTTTGTGGGAGGAGCTGAGTGGTTGGAAGTGTTATGAGGCCCACGCCTCACACCTGACAAAAGAGTAAGAATGTTTATGTTTATTAACGTCTCTACAACCAGAAAGATACGTAATTTCATAAAATTTTAACTTCCAAATCCCTAGGTGCCTAGGCACTATATATTAACTCGTGTCTGAATTAAGTGCCTCGCAAGTGAACAGTAAATTATTAACGTATAATTTATCCAATGTCAGTTTAAAGTGATATAAAAACAAGAGCGCGGCATTCCTTTGTAAACCGACCTCGAACGCCTGCCATCCAAGGCTTTTCAATAACGCCCTACAATATTTTAAAAACCGTTAATTACACACAACACTGACGCTGAATTTATATTTTAAACTGACATTGGATAAACTATACATAGGATTTGCAAATCCGTCCCGTGCCTTTGAACTAAAGCCCGGTAAAGATTTTACTTTCACTTGTGTTTGCTTATTATTGACTTTAAATAGCTACACATTTTTTCATTTTCAATGATAGCCTGTGGTTGTTAAGTTGAGAAAAACATTGTATATTTTAATCTTAAAAAGACCCAAGCAGCATATTTAGTAGTCTCTACGTAATAGCTACCATCTTTAAAGGTTTTCGCAACTAACGACTGTTACGTAATGAGAACGATCCTTCTACCAAGCATTAACCAAACTGGGGAATGTTATTACGTAGCAATTACTATTCCGGAATCGTCCCTGTTACGTGATGACAACTAGATTATTACGTAAACGGAACGTAACAAAGTAGTGGAAATGACTATTTTTTAACAGCTGTCACTGGTACGAGAGCAAACTATGTTTTGCTTTCTCTCTCGTTCAAATTGCAAAATATAATGTATTGCAATCGGACTTATCAAGTTGAGTTGAAGTCAATATGTCCAAGTTAAATTGATTGAATCAAATACAAATAATAAACAATAATGTTTTGCAGTCACTTCTGAGAGGAAATTAAAACGAGTAGTCGTTTTCTGTAAAATGTTACTTTGATACTTCGATAAAAAAGACGCGCCCTGTAAAAAATTGTTTTTTTCGAGTAAAAATATTTTTTCAAAAATTGTGTACAATTTAAACGGCAAAATTTTTTATGGAAAACGGTTTTTTATTATATGTATTATACAGTAATAATGTTCTATTCATAAAACATGTTTACAAATGACCACAATAAGAAAAAAATCTGAATTATATTTTTATGTCACTCAATAACAGAATAATGGCAAATTTAATTTGAGTCACTATATAGTGACATATATGTCAACAAAGTGTTTTTCACTTAATAGAGGTGACAAAAACAATTATTTCCCTTCAAAGTTACATTTACCATAAGGTAGCAGATGCGACTAACGTAATAGATGTAGTTACTTAAAAAGTGGTGATGGGAACTATAACAATTTCACTGTGCAGCTATATTTACCAAGAAGTAGCAAGTGCGACCAAGTACGTCATTATATCGGTAGCTTTAAACTGGCTCTACTACCCTGCTATGGAAAGGTTACTGCAAAGTTTTCTCTTATTGCAGCCATATTCATATATTGTTGTGTTTTTTTATAAAACTGTGTACGACATCCATTTTTAATATTACAAACATGACTTGCATGGTTCATGAACCTTACAACCTTAACTTATTCTTAAGTTGGTAAGGATAATTTTATTCTTTGGTATTGGCAACACGCACGTACTAAACGTCAACCGTCAGGTGTTCAACCCGCGGCCCCGCCACAGACCTCAAACCTATATCCTATGTCTATGGGCCCCGCGCAATTTTAATAATTGCGTTTTACTTATTTGGGTGCATAGATACATTTGTGTGTTTATTGTTATAGTGGCATTAGTGAATATTGATCAGATATAAAGCTTTTATACGTTCAACGTTGGTTTCTTGTAAGGTACGTTTTTTAGAAAGAACCTATAATAGAAATTAAATAGCATAATGTATGTAGTTTGTGTGCTACAATCAAAACGCTGTATAGGATTTCGTGGTGAAGGAGGAGCCTTACAACCAAGCAGTAAAACTTTCAGAAAAACTAGTAATATTGTCAGGGTCATTTAGACTATTTCTCAATTTTCAAATATATGTTTGTATAAAGTGTGTCGGGACACACTGTGTGTCCCACATTTGAATGGCCCGGGCTTTCATAATTTTATTATATTGTATATTTTTACGTATTTGAGGCCTACACTAAATAACCATCATGTCCTATGTGGGTTTAATGTCCTTAGTTTTTGAGATATATTTTAGTTTGTTTTTTTAAAAAATGTTGCATTTGCAGGCCTATATTTTTAAAGTGACATGTTCATTTTTTTTTGCTAATTTTGATGAGAGACGGTATATATCTAATTAAGCTTATTATTATTAAGAATTAACATAACTGTGCATGATAATTATAGATGTACTTGTTACAGACACACAAGACAACATGAAGAACTAACGGGAATATTTGATGATCCCCAGGTGCACGATATGGCAGAACAAAATGAAGTTCTTTCTTAGTGACGGATTAAAAAACGTACAATTATTGTATAAATATTATTTATTATACTTTTACATTTTTAAATGTGTTAGATGCTCAAGGGGAAATTTGCGAAATCATAACTTACAAATCTTCAGGTGGAATGTTTAAATCAAGAGCGCTATCATCAACATCAACTGAATTCTTTACTTGAACATTTGTTAGTTCTTCACACAGAATAGGTTCCTCATGTCCCATTTTCCTAACCTGGTCATTTACATTTACCTGTTTCGCGGAATAATGAGCCGGCTCCGCATTACCCAAAAAAGTTGTTAAATTGTTAACATCATTTAACTGTAACTTCATTTTCTATAAAAGGTCGATGAATAATGGAATTTTTTTTGTTATTTTACCGCTCTTGGACGCAAATTTGACGGTTGGGAACAAGAAACTGTTTACATAAATGTCTTTTAAAGTTTATATCTCTTTATAGTAGGTTTTCAAGGTATACGTAACTTTGTAGTCATTTTGAACTAGTGGGGAGTAGTAAAAATTACTTTAAAGTCTCCTTGTTTGTAGAAGTAACGTTATTTTTACTCAAAATGTCACTAATAAGTTACACAACTTTAAAGTTCCAGAAAATTTCCCGACAACGTTACAGGAACTTTAAGTGGAACACTTTATTCATCATTACTTTGAAGTGATTCTTTGGTAACACTATGCAGTCGGCATTACTACCAATTTTCACTTCAAAGTTGAGAATGCTTTTTTAGTAACGCAGAGTAGTATCCGCAACGTTGCACATACTGCAGCAATTACTTGAAAGTGTAATAACTATACAGTATCTGAATTCAGTAGAATCTACGTAATTGTTACAACAAAGGCATACAACAAGGTGAATTTTACACTAAAGTCGCAAATTTAGTGAGTTATGTAATGCCTACTATATTAAAATTTCGATGCCAGTTCCTGTCACTTTGGTGCTGCTTGGGGATGGTAACGCCCAATAACAACCTATTGAGTTGAGTTGATATTTTGCATTATTTAAATTGGCGATTGCCGTGTGTGTCTCTGTTTTTGATTTATTTAGTTGTAAGTTTTATTCGATTTTTATCCGGTTAACTAATTCGTTTCTCCGCCCGGAGAAGTGACTCATAAATATTGCTTTTTAAACAAATGTATTTTGCTATGAAATTTTTATTTTATTAAATAAAATTTATATTGAACTATTTTAATGATATGGTGACCCCCGTTATAATACAAAAATGAAGGTATCGACAACAACACGTCCACTAAAATATATATGGCGTCTCATTTTTAGGGGCAGGACTTCAGAAGGAAATAGAACATCAAAAATTAATGATAGTTTCTCATATAAACTATAGGTGTGAAAGCCCTCTTTTTCGAGATACAGTGCGTTAAAGTTTGGAAAAAAAATGGTTTTTATGTTTCTCACCCCAACGAATGGAGTTATTGGAACTCACATCTGGGGTATTGCCCAGTGCTATCAAGCGTGATTAAAAATTCGATGGAACGTATCATACTTTTTGCAAGGAGCGTGTCTGTGGAGAAACTTCAGTCACTTTTCAAAAACAGTTGGTACGCCAATGATCATTTCAAAAATGTTTTTAACTAGTTGATTATGTTTGTACAAAAAAGGGCCCCTTGGTAAATATCGCCAGAGGCATTTATTATTATTATTTTAAGTTTGAAAGAAATAATAAAGACCTATAGTTATTATATTTTAATATAAAAAACTATAGGTATTAAAAATTATCATATTAGGTTTGAAAGAATGCTTATGTAATACACAATAATTACTTTATTATTATTATTATTTTTTACACAAATGCATAAATACGAAGCAATATGTCAGATTGTTTAAGATGTATTGGTGCTCACAAAACATTAGATGGTGAACTTAAAGGTATTTTATGTTTGCATAATTAATTTAAAAACAAAATAGTTGCTTGTATTTATGTGTAGTTTCGTGGTCGAGCGGTAAGATTTGCCTCTTACACCGGAGTCCCGGGTTCAATTCTCGGTCGAGAAGCTGGGATTGTTTCTAAAACAGAAATTATTCTTAGCATACTTGGATATTGGGTGTGTGCCCGTTGTTTCTAAATATGTAGTCCCTCCAAGCACAATATACCATGAAGTATCTTTAGAGATATAGATTATACTACCTGTGACGTGTTCAATTTAATTTAAATATAATACAGCAAATTTCAGTCACCCTGTATAAGTACGTTGTTATATTTATTCCTATTTTATAATTCGTTTCTAATTTGTAGAGATGTGGGGTGAAACAAGTCCATTGGAAAAGTCTATCAGAAAAGTAGACCGGGGCACTTTTCCGTCTTATCTGCAAAAATTTACAGTCTGTTATGTCACGTTTAATCTTAAGTTTATAGTTTTATACATCTTTATTTTAAATTCCTTCAGAACAATCCCTTAATAAATAGCCCAATAAATCCCGAGCGACCTCGTCCTCGTCCAACCCAACCATTGCTGCACTCCTCAGTGCACGTGGATTCTGGGATGGCTCCGGGCGTAAGAGTCCGTAAGGAAAATCTGCATTTGCTTTACTATTAATAAATCTTGTTTGAATTGAAATGAATCGAGACACTTTTCAACGTGGAAAAGTAGGGTGCGCATGTGCAGCAAATCTCGTAAATAGCGGTTGGAAAGTTTGAGCAGGGTTGCCGAAACGTGCAATTTATAGCCACATTCAAGGAAATATATGTCAACGATAAAATTAAAATAATTTTTGGATAAATATATGATTACTGTAATGATGTTCCAACACATTTTTGGAAATATCCCTAGTTTGAGCTTAGTGACGTAATTATAAAAATTTTAACTTTAAATTGAAACATATGTAATATATATAAAAAGGCATTACATTTTCAAAATATTAGCATTTTCACATTGATCTCTGAATAATTAAAATACCCCATTAAAAAGGTGGGTTCATCAACTTTTTTCATTTCACATAACAATTTATTTGTTTAAGTTTTTTAAATATATCTAATCTTTGTACCAACTGCTATAGGGGCATTTAACATATGTACCTATCAAGGATTTCGATTATGATATGTATCACGTAATGTTTTACTGACGGGCAAATACGAATGACGTTTATCCAAATTCTAACCTAAAATTGTAGGTGGTACGTAACTTTTATTAAAACTATGGTTGTGTGTCCGTTTACCTCTCTGTGGTGTACTTATTTTGTTCTCTGATAGCAAGTTGTAGCTTGATAATGTATAATATTCACAGATTCGTACAAAAAGTATTATTAACTGTATGCTGTCGTTTTGTGTCGCATAGTGCGGTAATCTTGTGACTGCGAATTATAAATTATTAAAATTTTATGATTCACATCGGATCGCGTTCATTGAACGCAAATTCAGTGCATCGCGATAGATCGATTCATGAGTTAAATGCCTGCCTTATATCTCCAATTATTTTTATTTTTGAGGTTAAGTCTGTCTTTTCCGACCAGTTCCGACATGTCCGTGGAAACGTGTCCCAATTTTACATTTCCATGAAATCCACATCTCTACTAATTTGTGTTAAAATTTTAAAGATTCAGTCGTTTTTTTAAATAGCCAGGATAACTAACTAAATTAAGAATAACATTAGTACTCACCTCCATAAGGAGCTGGATACATTGGGTATCCAAGTCCTACATGAGTGTGGTGATGGGTGTGAACATGCCTCTGTGGCGGTGGAGATCGAGATTCTTTGTTTTCACCTGGTGTCTGCTTTCCGCTTGACGGAGTCGTATTCGTAGGCTGAGAAGTGGGAGGGGCACTCATTTGTGCAGAAGCCTGTACTGGAGGAGGCCCACTATTAATAGTTGAGGGACTCGAACTGGCCAAAGAAGTTTTCGGAGTCGGGGACTTTATTGCTCTTTCTTGGAGTTCATGGATTTTGTGAGATGAATAGTATTGGGCATGATGTTGCAGCATGTCTAAGGCCTTTGAAGGAGGTGGGGCTCTTGACAAATCTTCAGGCGCATGATACCTTTGTATCGGCGCATGAAGGTAAGGGCTACCACTGTACGGACCAGGTACCATTATCCCCCGGTACATGGGGTGATTAGGATCAAAAGGGAGAGCACCATAGTGAGCTTGCTGCATATAACTGGGATGGATATATGCGTACTGTGAAGTCGGAGGTGGGGGGAGGGCCCTGAGTTTCCATAGTTGGTTTTACCCCTTCCTGTTTTACTTCCTTTTCTTTTTTCTCTTCAAGTTTAATTTCCTTTGCCTTCAAATTGGGACTTTGTGGAAGAGGAACTTTGCTTGGAGTCGAACTACTTTTGTGCTCTGGCATGGCCTGCTGCTCTTTCCTCCTTTGCTCCGAGTACACATAAAACCTTCTCATCTCTTCATCTCTCTGGCTGTGGTGCGACTGCTGTTGTTGTTGCTGTTGCTGCTGTTGTTGCTGTGGTTGGCGTGAGTATATGTAAGGATTCATTTGGTTTTTCATCTCTATACTTTCCTTGAGTATCTGATGATTTTCATTTTGGTGTTTGTCTTTAAGATTAGCTTCCGCTTTTACTTTCCCGGGAGTTGGTACTTGAATTGGATTAGGTATGGGTGTGGGCTGCTTCACGGTTTGCTCAATAGGACTGGGGCTTTCCTTTACCCTATCTTCTTTCATCTTCTCATCTTGTACCAGAGGTACTCCGCCATAGTTGGATTCCATATTGTATGGGTATCCTGGCATGTAACCATAAGGGTAATAATGTTGTTGTAAAACTTTTTGAGGGTATTCAGATCCGTCCTTCTTGCCATCTTTCTCTGTTACCTTTTCACTTTGTTTTTCAGGTTCCTTAGGTTTATTCTCCTGCTGGGACTGCTGTTGCACCGAGGGAACGAGGTACTGATGAGGCTGGCCATAGAAAGGATGGTACATTCCATACTGTGGCATGTGAGGTAACGTTTGTCCAGATTCAGTCTTTTTGTCAGGATTCTTATTTTTATCCCCCAGTTCGGAGTCCATTACTGGAGCACCATCGTCAGAAATATCCGAGTAGGCAGGGCTTTGTACCTCGTCTCTTCCAGTCTGTTCAACTCCGTACAGAGGTTGTTCTGCTTGTGGCGGGTGAGGGCTTCCCCCAGGGGACTTCCTGTTTTTCTTTTTGTTGAAGTTCTGCGTTTTGCTGGGATTGCTACCGTTCTGCTGCTGCTTTTTGTCGTCAGGCATAAGAGCCGAGGCAGGCTTTACTTTGAACTGTGAAATTTTCGCGGTAGGAATGGGAGACTGCGGTGGGTGTGGAGACAACTGTGATTGCATTTGTGTGTTGCTTGGGTTATTCTGTGAAGGAATAATTATAGAGGGAGGTTGGGTGAACTGCTGTGAAGGCATGTTCACTTGGGATTGCAACTGACTGGAGAAAGACTGTGGCTGAGCATTGGTTTCAGTCTGTGAGCTTGCCTGATCAGCGGAAGGTATTGCAATAGGGGCGGTTCTCCCCACTGGCAGTGGACCTGAATTTGTCAATGGTGTTCCTGCAAGGATAACTATGTGAGTTTTATAACAGTCGACACAATACAAATGTTTTTTTTATGGCTAAAATAAAAATGAATGTATACCTTACCTATAACAGAAAACATGATAAAAATATAAAGTAAGTGCCAAATTTCCCTTTTAAATAAAGAAGTTATTAAAAAAAAAAAGGTTTTACAGCAAGTCCTATTTCTACTAGAACCACTCCCGGGAATTTCTTAATAATCTCCGACCAAACACTTTAAAAAGACTTTCATAAAAATTAAATAAGGTACAGGGTGAACTCGCGAGAATTTTTTTCTGTTATTTTTGGAGTTAGAAAGATGTTTCAAAAAATAGATTGTAGGGAATTTTATGAATTATTTTCACGACGACCTCATTGAATATGCATGGTGTTTCATAAAAGTGTGAACAACCCAACTTATATTTTTTAAATAGAACACCCTATATATTTTTAGTTTTTTTGCGTTCCAATTTAAAAAAAATATAAGTTGCATTGTTATGCAACACCATGTATATTCACAGAGGTCATCATAACAAAAAAATCATAAAATTTCTTAGGATCTGTCTTTTGATATGTCTTTCTAACTCCAAAAATAACGGAGAAAATGGGGGTGGGAACACTCTAAATATTAAAGAAATACTGTTACAAAGCAACTGAAGATGCCATACACTTATTAAAATTCTATTTGTTATTTTTTTTTTCCAAAATTGATTTTTTATCAAAAACCATAATTCACTTATCCAAAGACTGAATGCGTGGTTCAATTTAAAATAGGTAGCTACGATTATACTCTATATTCCATTTTGTATGTTTGCATTACTATCACCAATATTTTTCAAAATAAAAATTGTAAACCTTATTCGTAAATCAATGGTCGGATGTCATACTTGAACTACAAAAGCAGTCTGGGTATAAGCACAATTAATCTGAATATCTGAAGATGGAGGCAGCGTGTTCATATAAAATCATTATTTTAATCTCGAACTTATTTCATTTTTACTCGCACAATTCCAAATCAGTACTGAGCTCCTGAACCCATTATGTGCCTTATATCTACATTGGCTATTTAATTCAAGATTAGTACTGTTAGCGCCATCTCTGGGCATGTTTTGGATTAGTCTGGATAGTTTCCATTGGTGTAACAATAATATCATTTTACTTTATTATAAAAAACTAATATTACAATATAATAGCGATTTTATTTTTTTAAAATTACAGAAAATAATTTGGGAACAGAATTTTTCTTAATTCTAATAAAAAAAAAAACAAGATATTTTGTCTAGAAATCAGTCGCGAAACTGGATACGAATACAAAGGATACATTTTTTTTATCATATCACAGAAGTGAAGAATGAATTTCGCATAATATGCAATTTTCTTCTCTTCTGTCATACACAGACGTATTGAGATTTCGGCGCCTGTAGCCCCTTTGTGGCAAAGACAAGATGGAAATATTAAGAAGTTCTTCAATGTGGAATAACAATCGAAACTCAATACCTCAACAGCATGTGGTTACCTGGACTTTAATAAAATTTTATGAAGTTGATTTATATTAGATATGGGCGACAGCAATACAAAACATTTTATTACCTAAGTAAAGATATGGCAAGAAATTTGGCACAGAATTAAACTAAAACTAGGTTTATCAATATCAACTGTCTAATAAAAATGTTTAAACAAAATTACCTGAGAAAAAGAAAACCTAGATTAAAAAATGGGTGCAAAAAATGAAATGAATTAATACTATACACTACAACATATCTGCATACCTTGAACCTGAGGTTTATTTCCCGAGAATACACCGACAGGGTATTCTTCAGGCGTTGTATATCGAAGGACACCAGGCTTGACGACATTCTTGGAGTCTACCATAGGCACAGTCGGTGAGCTGGCTACCGGAGGTAATTCTTGTATACTCTGTGGAGTAGCGGGAGAAGGAGGGGTGCTGCGAGGAGTGGCCGGTTGACTTGGCACTTCTAACAAGTTTGAGCCCCTTAAAAGCAAAGGTAGCTCGGGCTCTTTCTTTTGTGGTGTTAACGGACTGTCCTGACTCTTATCCGGCGATTTAACAGGAGTAGCAGGACTAGGTGCTTCAGTATTAGATTCATCATTTTCTGACATTGAAGTTACATCCTTTGTATCATCATCATCTGCTGAACCATGAGCATGCGATTGATGATACTTTAGCCCGTCGATATTTTTGTACTTTTTAGAACAATTAGGCTCCGGACACTCCAGCATTGGTGGAGTAGATGGAGGACTTCCACAAGGAGTGGGGGTAGAGGGAACGGGAACAGTAGGAGGAGGAATGACGACTTTTGTCTTCTTTCCAGGCACACTGCTCAACTGGGATGACTCATCTTCTCCGACCCTGTTTTTCCTCTTGTTATTGGGCTCTGGTCGAGGAGGCACGAATGGTGTTGGTGACGACGGGGCGGTGGATGGTCCTGAACCATTGGCAGCTCCTCTCCGGCCCTTCACGCCTGCCCCTCCGTTCCGCAACTTGCTGTGTACCGATGACCGGGTCTCTGTGAAGTTGCTTAGATCAGTGCTAGGTGTTGCAGTAGCAGCCGAACGTCCTCTCTTACCTCTACCTTTCGGCGTGCGGTTGTCCAGGTCACTTGTGGGAGAATCACAGAATCTAGAAGGAACAGTATCCACATTAATGTCAAATTAATACATTGGTCATAAATGCATACGCATATTTAAAGCATTTATGTCAGATGTTGAACGAATTTTTTTTGCAACACTCGTGTAAAATAGTCTCATCCTTCGATAATACGTGGTACATACTGAGGTGATATACAGTGTGTCCCACAATTACGTACCTTCCTTCATAGGGGTGACAGAACTCGAAAAAATAAGTTGAGTTTTGTATATAAACATTTACCTAAATAGAACATAGTTATTTGCCAATAAATTCCAAACGTTTTAAGTTGCAAAAATTAAATTTCGACCATTTAATAATTTTATAATGTTACATATTTTGTCAAATTTTTTCTAAGGGTAATTAGACAACTTTTAGCTAATTTAACCTAGTTCGTACCTTTACTGGTTCTCAAGATGCTTTAAGTATTTGTAACCCTATATAAAAATAAATAATTCTTACCTTGGTGGCGCCCAGTCGTGCCTAGTGCAGTCCAGTAAGGTCCCTACGTACGTCTTCCCTCTCCAAGTCACATTCACCACCAGAACTCCTAAAAAATATAATTTTAGGTGAATAAGTTCCAACTGGTTTGATTAGAAATTAGTGTATAAATTTGATTCAACACTACAGCAATAACAATAAAAAGATAATGATAATCAAATCATAGTCACATCTATGATGGTTCTCAAAAAAACCACTACTAATCTTTAAATTTATTTTATTCAAATAAATTAAGCGTCAATTGAAACGTTAAGGGAGAAATTTTATTTCAATTTTAAAACTTCGTAACTTTAAAACTGCTTAATGGATTTTTAAAACGGAGAAAGATTCGAAAATTTTCGTAGTACCTTCCAAAATATCCGAGTACACCACTGGATTAAACGCCCCCTAAAATGGGCGTGTACCAAATTTCAAAAAAAAATATTGCATATTAATAATTCTGTGGCCAAATTAAAAATCACATTGTGATCAAGTATCCCATAGGATAAAAAGTGAAAAACAACTGAAATGTCACAAAGTGACTTAAAGCATTAGTCCTGTCAGATTACAGACTGACTAATTGGATTTGAAGATCTTTCCAATTTTTATTTTTAGCAACGCCGTGGCTTATTTTAACTAGCGTATTTTGCATTGTTTAATTTGTTGTGTTAGAATGTTTGACGTGCAAAGAAAATTGTCCGGCCATCAGTACAAAAAGCGACGGCTAGAGAAGGAAACCCAAAAGCAAAAACAAGCTGGTGCTCTGCACAGTTATTTACAGGGTAAGTCCGGTAGTACCATTAGTACCAAAACAAATATCTCCAAAAATTCAGATAAAAAGGAAAACACGGAATCATCAGAGAATGCTGGTGACCAAGACCAATCATTACACGAGATTTCTAAACCAACTTTGTCACCAAATGAAAGCAGCCTACCAACTGACACCGCCTTGGCACTTACAGAAGACACCCTGGCTAGCACTAGTAGCACTCTACTTCTACAAACTGACCCCACCCTACCACCCACGGAATGCACTGTACAAACTTTAGGTACAGAACCAGCATTTCAGCCCAAAATTTTAGGAGATGCCGTTTATTTAGTACGACAAGGTCCACCTATACTATTGTTTAATTACAAATTTCCTTATGATGGCACTGGTCAAAAATTTAACGAAAATTACTATTCTCGAATTTTAAGAAATGGAGAACAAGTTATACTGACTAGTGTACACCACTTAAAAAAATTGCATATATTGCTTTTGCTGCAAAATTTACAGCCGTGCGTCAAGTTCCCTTTCAAAAGAAGGTTTTAAAAGCGCGAGGCACATCGTTGAAACTTTAAAGGATCACGAAATTTCTAAAAAATCATATTCAGGCTCAAAAATCCTGGCTAGAACTCAGTCAAAGGTTAATTGTACAAATATAGATGCAGCTGCGCAAAGAGTTATTAACGCTAAAACGAATCACTGGTACGAGGTGATTCTAAGCATTGTAGAAATTACTAAAATGCTCGGTAAAAGTTGTTTAGCTTTTCAAGGTACAAGCGACAAGCTGTTTGAGCATAATAACGGCAACTCTTTAAAAATAGTTGAATTGCTATCTGAATTTGACCCCGTCATGGAGGAAGACGTGCGTAGAGTGCTTAAAAAAGGAGGAAACCAAACCTCACTATCTTGGAAAAAACATTCAAAACGAGATAATAGAATTGCCTCACGAAAGTGTAAAATCGCATATTATTGCTGAAATAAGAAAAACGAAATACTATTCCATAATATTTGATTGCAATCCTGACTTTAGCAGGGTGGAGTAAATGAGCCTGATAATTAGATAATGTTTCCATCAATAAGTATGATTCTGGTTCAAACGATGTCGAAATAAAAATCTACGAACGCTTTTTAGGTTTCTTACCTGTGGAAAGATCTACAGGAAGACAACTATATCAAATTATAATTGAAGAGCTTCAGGAAATGGGACTTGATGTGCAAGATATAAGAGGACAGGGATATGATAATTGGGCTAACATGAGGCGCAACAATGCAGGAGTGTAATCTAGAATTAGGAATTTAAATCCGCGAGCATTCCACGTTCCATATAGTAGCCACTCGCTCAATCTAGTGGTAAATGATATGGCAAAAGCATCTTTGAAAGCAGCCAATTTCTTTTAATATGGTTCAAAAAATATATTTATTCTTCTACTTTTCGATGGGCAATATTTAAAAAAAGGCAACGGATTATCATTAAAACCTTTCAGTGACACTCGACGGGAAAGCAGGATAGAAGCTTTAACGCCCTTAAGATTTCAACTTGGTGAAATATACGACGCTTTGCTAAGCATTTATGAAAACCAACACATCGATATCTTAATAAGAGCCGAAGGTTCGGGTTTGCTAAGTTGCATTAAACAATTTAAATTTTTATGTTCAATAGTCATATGGTATAAAATTTTAAACTGTATTAATCCCATAAGCAAGCTTATGCAAACAAAAGATTTTGATTTGAAAAAAGCACTAGATCTTCTAGAGAACTGCTAAAATTTCTTAAAAAACCTTCGATCAGATAAGTCTTTCAATGAAATTATTGTTGACGCAAGAGAATTGGCTGATGAAATTAACATTTAAGCCAATTTTGAATCAGCAACGCCGCGACACCGCGTAAAAAAGGCGTATTTTTCATACGTGCAAGGGACGAACCAATCAAAGATCCCAAAAAAAATACAAAATAGAATTTTTCTTCTATGCTATTGATCAAGCATTAAACGCACTAGATAGTCGATTTGAACAACTGAATCACCATAGTAACCATTTTCAATCTCTATATAATATATATGATTTGAAAACCATGCCTAAAGAGACACTGACAAAGATTTGCAAAGATTTGGAAAATATTTTGTCTGATGGTGAATCAGCTGACATTAACGGACTAGAATTAGTAGAGGAAATTTTTGCAGTTTGTGCACTTTTGGGCAAAAAAGAAAGTCCAAGTGATGTTCCTAAAATAATAACAATGCTAAATTTTGTTCCAAATCTTGGTATTACCTTAAGAATACTACTGACTATTCTAATATCAGTAGCAAGTGGAGAAAGAAGTTTTTCCAAATTAAAATTAATCAAAACCTTTTTACGCTCAACTACTACGAAAAATCGACTAAACGGCTTGGCCATTTTAGCAATTGAACATGAAATTGCTAGTTAAAAGAGGTAATAAAAAAATTTTCAGAATTAAAAGTGAGAAAAAAATATTCTATTATTATTATAACTCAAACAAACAATGTATTACTGTGGTTTTATGTATCTACCTTTTGTTTTCTATTTAGGTTTTAGGTATAAATGAAAAAAAAATCTAAAAATCGTAATAGTGGTAAAATTGCACCCTGTATATTTAAAACAAAGTAAATATTTTTAAATGTAACAACTAGGTGTCTATGGGTACTGCAACTCTATTTTATTTTAATTTATACTGTTTTGTACCAAATGTTAAGTTTTAATAGTTGTTTCTTTCTAAATATACATTTTTATTGCAAATTAAAACCATCTTTTATTAAGAAAAAAATAACTTTAAAAGGGGCGGCAATTTGTTTTATGTCTGGGGCGGCGTAAACGCCAGAGGGGTCCCTGCCAACAGCACTCCACCTCCACGTGTTTTATTACTTCCCTGAAAATTTCTATCAGTGCGAAATACATCGTATAAGTCAAATAACAAATAACTCAGCATTTGATATGTCCGAGTGAGCCCAGGTTTCAGTCAAGGCAATGCAGTCGCATGGATCGATGTATGTGTTAATAAATAATCCGCGCACAATCTGATAGTAGAAAAACAGAATGAGTATTCCGAACCATTATCAGTTCAGTATTTATAGATGGTTTTTTTGGACACATTGACGGAGATTGTGGGGTTTGGTTGCTACTGTATACCTAGAACATTATTCTTGAATTTTTAAGGTTTTCTAGATAAACAACACAATTTTTGTCCCATACTGCATGCTTAACATCAAGCCCAGAATCCTTATTTCCCTTATTGAAATTTTGGCAATTTATGCAGCAAAGATTTTGAGATTTACATTCCGATATATTATGTTTTTCAGAACAACGAGGGCAAATTTCATATTGGATGTACATTTATTTGAAAGATGATGGAAACCATTGCACTTATAACATTTGAATGGCATCAAACACGTTACAGTAGTCGTAACCAACAAATAATTTACCTTGCTCTAATACATTACCGCATGTTGTCTTGTCAACTTGGAAAACAGCCTGATATACTTTACTTTGTTTTGTTAAGGAGTGACCGATATGTGTTATGTGAATTCGTGACTAAACAAAGTTGTTGTATCCATATTTGTGGCTTTTTGCAGCAGTCAATTTAAATTCTACTATTTTGTGCGCCATCTACTAAAAAATGCTACTACTAAATCAGTACATCATAACAGAGAAACAATTTCAAGCGATCATTCGTAGCTTTTTTACGGTACTTTACCCATTCGCGCTGCGATCGCCCCATCATACTGGTAACAGACGGGCGACTGTAAACTGCGCATACCGTTAGTCATGTCTCTAGTGGTCTGGCTCAATATGTATATTTTATTAAACATAGACATTTAATAAATACTGTTCTGCCTACTCCCTGTTATTCATCATTAAGATGAATGGATGTAGTAGTGGAATTCTAAAAGCATTTAGATGTTGTAATTCAAGGTATTTAAAACTTTATGCAGAGGGTGTTCAAGTGTATTTTTTAACTACCCTTCTCATTTATTTCTGACTAGAAAAAAATATTAATATGGATTCAATTAGGTGGGTTTCTAATGCATAACGCAGTAGTGGTACGAGAATGGTTGAAAGTAAATTTTGAAAATCGGTGGATAAGTCGAAACAGTCCTCTTATTGAGCAGCCGCTAAGATCCCAGACTTGATGCCACTCGATTTTTGTTTCTTTGGGGTACACTAAAGAAAATAGTTTACCGCGGTCAATAGAAGAACTACGCGCTAGTATAACTAAGTAAAGCATGTGCAGATTACTCCAAAACATCTGAGAGTTTATGGATAATAAGCGTACGAAAAAGGTGTGATAAGAGCAATTAAACAAACGGTGGATTGGTGGAACAACAAGAATTTAATTAGCGTTTATTTCTTTTCGTGTATTCCAATAATTTTGTTAAATGTTGTTACCAATAAAAAATAGTTATTTTCAGTTGTTTTTCATGTTCATATCCATAGATGGGTTACTTGATGAGAAGAAATAAATCTATAAGAACACAGAATTATTACTAATATGCACGCGATATGAAATTTGGTACAGGCGCATTTCAGGGGGTGCTTAATCCACAGATGTACTCAGATTTTTTTGTAAAAAAAAGTCGCTACTATGATTTTTTTCAATTTTCACCCCCCAAAAAATTACGCAGCAGGCATTGGTGTAAAAAAAAGTGACACTTTGTCCTGAAGTACCTACAATTTTCGCGCTCTACATTTAAAAACAAAAGTTGGTCAAAATCAGAAGATAAATACAAATTTTATGGGGGTGTCCTGCTTTCACGCCATCTTATAATGTTTGCAATAGAACAAGTGAATTATTAATTGTCTATGAATTTCTCTTACCTCCTTCGGTCTCGTGCCAAACGATTCCTTCGAGAGTCACGCTGGTGCCGGGTTCGCACGGTCCTAGGCAATCGGGCTCGGTGATGGTCCCTACGCTGGTTCCCACACACACGTCTGACACTTCCTGAAAAGAGAAAAGAATATTAGCCATTTTGAAAATTGTTGAGTTTAAGGACAGGATAAGAGGAAGAGCAATATTTTGCTTGGAAATAATTATTTTTCTTTTGAACTGTGGCATTATGTAATTACCAACATGCTGTTACGTACGCATGGCACGAGGTATTACAATGCTGTCTGACTTTAGAGAGAAATATTTTTAAAATAAAGTTGATATTTTTTACGAAACCGTGTAAATGCGGCATCTATGAACAAAATATTTATTAGCACATAAAGTTAGTTTTATATACATTTTTTTGTAGCATTCTGATAAAACTATAGTTCATACAGTTCATATAAGCACGGTATTATATAAATACATTTTGTGTATTTATAATGCACTGCGCGCCTATGTTAGAGAACTATGCAAGACTTAAGGTAAAAAAAGGGTCGCTTTGCTAGCCCTAATAAACAATTTTTTATGAGATTATATGAAATGAATGGAGTTAAAGTAAATAATTTTATATTTTATTATAGCTCTTCGAACTTTATAACTGTAGGCGACATATCGCGAGTGTAAGTCATATACAAATAGTAAACTAAAATGTCCCTACTAGGTGTTTATTTTCCGACTTCATTTTCATGTTAAGTGCGTGTGGTATTCCACAATGGGTATTATAGAAAGGACATTTACGTTCATTCTGGAAAAACTATAATTGTGAGTGGCCATTACCTACGAGACAACAAGATGATTCTGATGTTCGTGCGTGTCATTAAAAAAATGCCTTAAGTGATGGAAGTGCTACTTTAATATACACGAATATTACATCTTTGGATGTAGAAAGTTCATTTTCAAAATACACGTCGACGTTTGCAGCAAAGAGTAGAAATTCAAGAGAAGATACTATAGAAGCTTTATTAATTAATGATGTAGGTGTATACTGAGAACCACATACACATACACATGGACAAAAATAAGAGGCAAATTCTTATAATTAGTTGTACATTTGCTACGTGGTCTGTGGTTGCGGCCAATAAAAAATAGAACAGAGCTCTGTAGTGTAAAAGTGACTTTTTAAATGTCTGTATCAATATTATGTAGCCTATTAATATTAGTAATCCCAAATACACAGCTAAATTTGAGCAAAAATCTGTGTTGAGTCGTGCCATTTTTTATTGTCCGCAACTATACTTATATTAAATGGCCACGGTAATCCGCGCGCCGCTGGAGTTCGCACAATCAACCGTCTTTACCAATAATATACGATTTTTAATTCGGTAAACAAACGTTAAAAGGTCTACTTTCAATAGCCATCGCAGAGAAGAAACTTATCGACGTACCTTTCTCTTGGCATCTTCACATAATTCATTTTTCTCCCCGCCAGTACGTCTTTGGGGCGGCTTGATATCTCCAAACTGTTTTTCCTTTAGAATTCTGTAAATGGTTGACTTCCCAACGCCCGTTATGTTAGAACACACTGCCACGGCACTGTTACCACTTGTTGAAAGCTTTAATTGCTTTATGGCACTATGTACATTATACACGATGATTTTTTCGTTTAACGACACAGGACACATTTGCAATCGTTTTACTGGAGTAAATGTCATTTTAATTACGTACAATCACAGAATCAACTGTTCAATTTGATACGACACGTATCAATATTTGGACCGTATTGAACTTAAATTTTGTAGATTGGTTTCCATATCTTTTATGCCCCTACTCCTTAAGTACTATTTATTCAGTTTTCCAAGTAAAATCATTTAATTTTAATTAGTTGTCTTCTAACTATTCGATACTAGGTACTCAGTTTTGCAGGTAAAACTATTTATTGTAATCTACCCCTCCTTTCCAGGTCAAATAATTTTGTTTATCACTTGGGAATACTAATACTGATTTATTCAATTTTAATTAACTAACGGACATAATCCTTGGAACACAAATACAAATCGTTCCATTAATAATGAACATAGGCGTCCGCGTCAAAATTACTACGTATTCAAAGGTAAATTTAAATTTGATTATATACAGTGTGGAAATTAAGTAACGTATAAATTCAGTAAATCCGTTGATATTAATTTGTTGGAAAAAAATCTCGAAGGGGTATAGCGATTTTAACTTCAGCAAATATTTTCAGTCTAATTTCAGAGTCTTATGTAATTTATTTTTTATGTTATGACGTCATCGACTTTTTTTTTAATGACAACCTATATTTTTTATTGATTTTGGTAGTAGATTTTATTCTGGTTCCGACCGTATAAAATTTTCAATGTGTTATTATTTGAAAAAATCGAGAAAAACAGTCTTAAAGTTCAAATAATAAAAATTCATTAAATTGGGTAAATTTATCTAGTTGCCGGTGTATCACATTAGTTCCGGCTGTCAGATTTAAATAATTTGTAAAAGTCACAATAGAATAAGTGTTATTATTTTGCTTTTTCTAAATTAGAAAAACTATTTTATTAATAAGAATGGTACAGTTGAGCGACAAACAAAGAATTGAAGTGTTAATAATGATTGGTTATGGCGACAGAGCTAGAACATATCAAGAAGTGTGTCATCTTTTTAGAGAAAAATACCCGGATCAGCCCATAAATCAATCAACAATTAGTAGGATTGAAAAAAAAATTCGGGAACATGGCGTTGTAAAGAATATTCCAAAAACTGGACGTCCGGCGACATTAAATGAAGATGCACAACTTGATGTGCTACTAGAAATTGAAAACATACCACATTCAACTAGTAGAAGCATTGCTTTGAACCACAATATAAGCCACACTACAGTTCTAAAACTTTTGAAAATTCAAAAATTCCACCCATATAAGGTGCACTTGGTTCATGAGTTGACAGAAAATGACTTTGATCGTAGGCAAGAGTTTCGCGAAAAAATGATGGAAATTTGCAACCGCGATCGAATGTTTTTCCAGCGTGTTTTATTTTCGGATAAAGCAACAGCTTGGTTTAGAGTGTTGTTTTCTAATTCATTATCAATGATTTTTTTCTAAACAATCTAATAATTCTGTTCGATAGGTATAAACAGTCTCTATGCAATTTGTATTAAAATTCCATCGTGTTGGAGCCGCTTTAGGTAATCTCACCTTAACAACATTATCTAACACGGCTGTTCTTTTTGGCGATTTTCCAAAGAATGAAGAAAAGCTATGTAAATTAGCAAAAAAAATTGTTATGCTTTTATCCTGACTTGATGCTTTTTGTAAAATTAAATTTAGTTGATGAGCGTAACAATGAATAAAATTTGCTGAAGGATAACTTTTTTTAATTTTGGCTTGTACACCTCCAAAAGCACCACTCATTACTGATGCTCCATCGTAACTTTGTGCTATCAATTTTTCAGGACTTTCATTAATTTTCAGACATTCTAACTCTTTTAAAATTACATCTGTCAAATGCTGCGATGTCGTTCCTTGGGGCTGAATAAATTTCCAAATCTCTCACATACAACACCGTCTAAAACGTATCTAAACACAAAAACTACTTGTACTTTATTGGAACTATCTATTATTTTATTTAAAATATATATCTATTTTTAGAAACGTTTTCGTTGTAAGCTTTTAAACTTTTTCTATAGGCACTGTCTAACTGTATTCTAATATCAACTGTACCAAGTGTTGCTAGACTACAACAGTTATTCATATGACTTGATGCGAGCGAATGTTTCAAGTCAGTTACACCTATTTTGGACCATATAGGATCAGGATCATCACCAAATAACAGTCATGGAAAACAAAAAAATGCATTCTTTACCTCGCATCCGCAAATCCACACGGATAAACCGTACATTGAATTTCGAAAACACCTATTAACTTCTTTTTTCTTATCAAGAGATGTTTGCTTTATCGTCATATTAGGTTTTGGATGGCCACCACCTTTGAATTTCACTCGGTCTTCATAACCCAACTTATGTTCATCTTTCAGTTTTAATATATTTTGTACAACACTCATATTTAATAGTAAACACCAAAAACACTGTTTTACTTAATTTCACGACAAGTAGAGATTTACTAATAGAATGTTCAAAAATAAAAACATTAAAAACAATGCGACAGAATTTACCGACCAACGCGTACCTAGTCAGCATTAAGACTGCTCTACTAGCGAACTTCGTGCGTTACCGTTTCCGTAAAATGTGTCAGGGACTTTGTCCCCGGCAGTGTCTTTTGCTATATGACGATTCGCGCATAAGTCTATTTCACTTTAATTCGTTATAAATTCGGTCCGTAGCTGGCTTTGAGGACAAGTTGTGGATTGGCCCAAGATTTTTAAATTCTATAAATGAATAATGTAATGAATCTGAATGTAGAGGCTCGATATTTGAATAGTATTGTGCATAAAATGAACTAGAAACTTTAATATATTTTTTAAGAATATTAAAAATATATATATTATATATTTTTAAACTTCAGAAAATGAATAGCTCTATTTTTTTATTTGTATGTGGGAGGTCATTGACCAAATGACCCTATAGAAGAACCGCCGCCAGTGGTATTGGGTGCACATGGATTGAGAGCGCACGGATATGTGCAGCTCCTCGCCACATGTGCATGAATATGAATATGTGTACGAACTTTTATATTTATTATTCCTATCCACGTTTTACATTAATTTCAACATTAGAAAAGTGACGGATCGTACGACTCGGTATATTATTCTCTCCATTATTCTCAGTATGTCAGCACGCAATCTATTATTGTTTTGTTAGATAATAATTCACGAGCTAATTACAGTTACAAATGTTGATAGAGCTCAATTATTATTCATTGCTTATTGGAAATCGGTGGAATGTTGTAAATAATTACCTATGTTTCCATATTTGCTAAAACGGCATTTATTGATTACAGGCGTTTATCACTTTGTTGGTATTTACTAGTATTTAGTTGATACAATGTTTGTAACTGTGTAATACGTTATTAATTTATAGCAATAGGCTTTTGGCTTCGACTTTGACGTGTATCCCATGAAATAATAGTTGCCTCTCAGCAGTAGTTGAATTACACAGGCACACAAAAAAAATTCTGTACTTTAAATCAAAACCATGTTTCCTTATGTATTTTATGTGCTCAAACCGAATCCGGCCATAAAAATTACAGCTATTTCGTCAATTTTTAGCTACAGATAGCGTAAAAATCGTCTTTTTTTTAACAAAAAAAATTACAATTTTGTTAGACAATTTTTTTTGCCTAAATCATCGTAATCTACGTTTCATGGATACTAAACATGATTTTGACATCAAAATAGCCTTTTCGACAGCTGCCAACTGTCAAACCGCAAATTGTAAAATTCCAAAATTTGTAAGAAAAGCTTCTTCTATGTGTAAAACTATATCACTACCAATGTATTCGAAGATGCTAAATGATTTTGACATCAAAATAGTCTTTTTGGCAGCTGCCAACTGTCAAACTGCAAATTGTAAAATTACAAAATTTGTAAGAAAAGCTTCTTCTATGTGTAAAACTACCAACGTATTCGAGGATGCTAAATGATTTTGACATCAAAATACTCGTTCCCGACGGTTAGGCTGATCTAAGCCAACAAGCCTGACATAGATAGTCCTCTTCGACCATCAACTCAGGGTGATATATGTCATCGAGTTCTCGGCAACTGCGAAGAAAAACATCACCTTGAAGGAGGAGGAGTCACAGACCAAATACCGCGACTGTACTGTACTGTACCCAGGCTACTCGGTAAAAATGGTGGTCCAATCGGTGTACTCGGAGGGATAAAGCCTATGCTGCTCTCGGAACTGATGATCATACCGGCCTGCCAAAAATCAGCCGAGTGGCTGGCAGGTCAAATGCAGAAGGCGGTCATTCTGGGTTCTCTCCGTCTGCTTAGAGCACACGATTCTGGTATCTATAGTCACTAACCCTGCGGGATGTGGGGAATGGTTGTAGTTAATGCGCCGACGCGACTCCCGTGAGGATTCGGAGGCCTCGGGAGAACTGTCCGGCATCAGATAATCCGAAAAAAAAAAAAAAAAAAATAATAATAAAATCTTTATTTCCAGATTTTTACCAAGCACTATAATACAGTCACATTAGTAAACTACATTACACTAATATTATTTTCTAGTACAATTACAAAGTTAAGTAAAAAACAATAAATTAACTTAAACTTAAAAAAAGGAGAAGAAAATTGGATGAAGATAACATTCTTTCGCTTTGTAGCTTCTGCTCATAATAAGATCGGCTCCTAATTATTTATCAACTGAATATTTAAGTAAAAGTATTTTTACTTCCTATTTGGAAGTTTATAATATATAACTGGAACAATTAAAATTCCTACATAGAGAATTTGGATGATGTCCCAGAGATGAACTTTAATTCTAATACTCTTCGAAAAATGATCAATATAATAGTAATAAAGTAAATTGTAATTTCGGATAGAGGACTTACGATATACGGGATTTGGATGACATCCCAGAGACGGATTTTAATCCTAATACTATATTCCGAAAAATGCGCGATATAATAGTAATAAAATAAATTTTAAATTCAGACAGTGTACTTAACAAATGTGTAAGTACATCCAAAAAGATTAAAAAAGATTAATTAATCTTTTTGCATACAAAAACGGCAGATGACCGGTTATCGACCACCAAGAATTTTACTTATACAGGGTGTCCGGATAATACGCATACAACGTACACTTTGGCTCAAAATAGATCGATTTAACCTGACTTATGTCTAATATAAACAAACACCCCCGTTGACTTTGGCAGTCTACTATCCTGTGCAAAAGTTTTAGTCACTGGACGAAAAACAAAAAAGTTTTGAAAAAAAATCTTTAAAAGATCGAACAGATTTTTGTTGGCTGACCTCATTTTGATTATTATCACTGTGTTCTTGATAGTCTGGATCGGCATCACTGTTATCTGAATCATGAAAAGGGTCTTTTTCAGATGACGAACTACTTGAAACACTCATTATTGCAGATAAAATGCAGCACAACAGAACACAGTACAAGATAAATATTTTTTAGGTTAGATTTCTGTTGGTAGCAAAAGCCAGCTACGTGATTCACATATAGTCACTTATTACTACCAACACATCTACGTTAGTAAGATGATATCTTTACATGGTCGGAGCAAGAATGGGTTATGTGTAACTAAATCATATGCCTATGAATAATACGTGAACGGTTCTAGCGTCAAACGATGCACATGTACTTTTTTGGATAAAAACCGACGATATCTCATTTTCACTCAAGTTCGTCTTTAATCAGTTCTTGCTCCAAACCCTTCAATTGTGCAATTGACAGATTTTGGTTAATATTTAACATGTAATTGAGATTACAACTTAAAATTTGTACCGAACTTTTTACTGCTGTACGTTTATGTTTTTAGTGAAGTTTTTTTCTTGTGAAAGGACAAGAGTACAGAAAGTTTTAAGGATTTACTAGGCAATTACTGGAGTAGAATCTGTTGGACGTGTTGTGTTGGGCGTGGACCTGCCAAATTTAAACGATTCTAAATCAGAGGACTGGATCTGCTGTGATTTGTACAAGGTAAGTGAACTTGTTTTTTTCCTTTGTGTAATTAGATACAATTCACTTATCTGGGTACACAGTGGATTCACTCCATCAGCTGGTATCACTTGGAACGTAAGCTGGTATCACGAATACCAGTTGTTTCAATTAAGAAACAAGTTTGGTTTTATGTTTTGCAGTGATTATTAGTTGTTATGATTGTGTCTTGCTGCAGTAAACTTTTACTGAGCATTAGAGCTATATACTCGTACTACAACCTATACAAATTTTTTGTGATGAATATACTGGGTGTTCCTAGTAGTAAGATCAGTTTAAAGTAGTTTTTACCTTTGGCAAATTATTCAAGTTTTGCTTTTCTGTATGCAACTCGGTTAGTTGCAGGTTCTGCTTTTGCTTACTAAGTTTAGTTAATTTTTGTCTCGTCTGGACAATTTATTTAATCACGAAAACCACCCTGATAATCAGTAGTTATCGAAAGCTGAAGTTTTCCAGTTTTTAAGTTGTCTAGCATTCAGCTTACAGCTTATTTACCTTGATTGCTAATTAAAACTAGTTTTCATAAAGTTCAATTTCTATACTAGTCATACAACTTTTTTCCCTTGTTAATTTTTAATGGTTACATATTTCATTTTTTTATCTAGCAGTGACTAGATTCTTTTTTGGTAAATTTTACTACAATTTTGGAAATTCAGTTTCAATATTAAGTTTTAATAACAATTTGTTTCTGTTGGTTAAATTAGTTAATGAAATTATTAACCTTGAGTGATTAACTTAAGGAAATTAGGCATAATTTTTGAGAGTATTAAACTCTATTAATTATATTTGTTTTGTGGGTCTAATTTAAATTAACTTTTTAGAAACTTTTAATTTTTCCTGGCTTTGCAATAGCTTCACTATTGTAGTAAATCATGAACAGTTATTATATTTTTAACTCAGAAACTTTTAGTCACATTTTGCAAAGATCTTAAAGTTGTACATTAATTATTTCATTTGTTAATTAAATTTCCCGACACTGGTCTCACATTTTTCCCTTTTTTATGTAAATATCCTGGACCAATTATTTGTACTGAAGATCAAGGGATACGCTGCAGATTTGTTGGGACTAGATATACCTGATGGTCTCTGAGAATATTGTTGGGACTTTATATACCTGGTGGTTCCTAGAAATAAATAAGGATTAGGAGAGTGTGACATCGCTTGGGTCTAAGATACCCTCAACACGACCTCTAATCTAGAAGCAGAACCCATCTCCTCGAGTACTCGGTCCACCTTGCCAGGATAACATTAAAGGGACATCGCCCAACTCTAGTTCCCCCCAACCACGTAATCCCTTATTGTTTTCATAATCGTCGTGGTCAGAAGATGAATTATTATAAACCAGTGCTTCTTTTTCATTTTTTTCTCACTCCTTTGTTATAGTTTTGCAAAATATTTTTATTTAAAATTACTTTTTTTATTGTAAGAGAAAAAAATCATTTTTAATATTGTAAAACTTTAAAGTCATTGCAGTCGTTGAATTTTTAAGTTTTGTTTGATTCTTTGGCTCCTGTACAGTATGTACAAGAATATTAATTTTTCCCTATCTATTTAGCTTTAGCATTTTTTTTTTTTGAGTAACCTTTTGATATTTTTTATATAAAAATCTCTGGGGCCCCCAGTAAATTGTTGGTGACAACCTAACTGTCAATATCAGATTTCCACCTACGAAGTCACGATCCGCTTTCCTGAGCTGCTTGAGCTACATATGATCGATATTTTCCACAAGGCCAATATTTGTGGAAGTGTCGTTATAAAATATAAAATAATACAGGTCATTTTCCCAATTCTTCTTATATTTTCGGTTATAATTGTTTCTTCCCATTTAACTACTACTACTATTACTTTCAGATGATAAACAGAAAACATAAAATTTAAAATATTAAATGACGTTTGCTTAACTTTGGTGTTAAATTCTGTCTGCATATGAGCAACCAACCACATATGCAATTATCACAAATTCCAATATCTTCTAATGATTTCTCATATGTACAAATGGTAGGGAATACGTCACAAACGAGTTTATATTCCATTTTTAATCAAAGGAGAACATTGTACAGCCGCCAATTTGTTTTTAAAGATCGCCCGTTTAGTCGCCAGTCACTATAATACAAATTTTACATACAACCACCGTATGTACGCAGGAAAAAACCTGCTCAAAATAATGATTTTTTTTTTTTAAGTAAAAATTGACTTTAGTCCGCGATACGGTTTGGAGGCATGTCTACGAATTCTAATGCGTGAATTCCCGGATTTATTCTACAATGGTGCTATAATAATTTGTAAGATGTACGAGACAGACCTGATATGCTGGCACAAACGTGATTGTAAACGTCATATAAATTCTGTGCAACATAAAGATAAAAAAAATGGTGTCTTCGACAACACAGTTTATGTTCGATTTACTTTTAATGCTGATTGTTTGTGATGTTCCGCTACACATACTCGATAAACAACCATTTCGGGAGTTCTGGAATAAATACAATCCCAAAGTGACGTTACCAAGTCGCACAACGTTGCGTAACTATGTACCAACTGTAAGCGAAGACATTGTAAATAAGATCAAATGTGTACTAAAAAATACACGGCTGTGGTTATGTGTTGACGAGATGACAGATTGTAAAAAAAAATCTATTTTAAATGTTATAGTACGTCTACTGGACCATCTTAAACCGACATTTCCACTGTTACTAGCTAGCAAAAGACTAACTGAGTGTACTGGCGACGTTAGAAAAATTTGACCTGTCAAAAAGTCAAGTGTTATGTTTGTGACCGATGATGACGCGACAATGCGTTTGGTAGTCCGTTCTCTTCAAGAAAACGGTTGTAGGTTGGTACATGTTAGACCCTCCGCACACGGGTCGATCGGCGACGTGGTGGACGTCACAATCTCCTCAATCGTACGATCCACGAGACGATCGCGTCTGTCCTCCGCATACGGGTCGATGTTTTCTCAGTCGATTCGCGTCTAATCCAGTGGGAAGTACTCTCCTTTTTGCGTCCTTAAACGGAAAAGTTTTCGCTAAAAATGAGCAGTTCCAGTGATGAGGAGGACATTGTTATGTTTTTGTGGCACCGGCGGATAAGAAGAAGGAGACAACGCAGTTTATGGGTTGTGAGTTGGCACATGTTACGTGTAAAGTGCATGCTTTACACCTTGTGGCAGAAACTATTCGACAAGGTTGTCCAGAGGTAGATGCATTAATAGCAAGTACATAAAAAGTGTTTCTTAAATCTCCTAAACGTCTTCGCGCATTTCATGATGCTGCAAGTTTTTACAGATTTTTCCAGTTTGTGATAACGAAGCTAGTTAAGAGGGTAAGTTGTGCATACATTGTTATAAATTGTAACAATTAATTTCTTTTATTACACTTATTATGATGCGTACGGCTATGTCCTGCGGCGCATTTTTGCCAACTCTACGCATGAGTACAAATACTGGAGTACAATTTTCGAGTACCGCCCAGGCGTGATTGTGGGATAGCAGTATCTTAACAGTTTCTGCAATGCTATGGAGTCCATGTGCTAAACATGTTACATGTAATAAATTTATATACTTGTATGTGTTTCTTAAGCGCACTGCAGATGCCTTTATATAGGAATCTGCGTCGGTTACACACAGTAACACACGTTCTTTATTGTTCTCCAAGTCGGCGTTCCATATTTTTCTTAGAACGAAAAATAAAAAGCACCATTTTGGGGCTAACTGCGGGACGCGGATATTACCACAAGCGATTACCGCAGCAGTTCTGATGACCCATATAGCGAAATCGACGCAGCGGCCAAGCTTCTGCAAAAATATCTATTTTTCACCATGTTTTCACCTATGTATGATACGATGTATATACGAACCTGGAATCTACTATTTACTCATGGTCGTGACTAATAAAGATAAGGAATTATTCAGAATTATGTTCATGTTTGAAGTTGACTTATGGGCAATTTATCCCTTATGGAATAATTTAAATTGGCTGAATGGTCAACTTTTTAATTCAAAAACAGGATCATTTATTGAATGTTTTTTCAGCACACGGGCAAAAAGACAACCGATTAAATGAACCCAATAAACTCAGAGCGGGATGGTCAAGGGCTAACACTTCCCCAGATTTAAACCCGTAAGTTTTTACTAATAAACGAAATTCCACATAATACAATAACACAACCTACAAAAGTTTAAACACGTGCCAGGGACATAAAAATCATTAGTACAAACATTTTTCTTTCACATAAAAAAAACTGTTTATAACTTGTATATTAGTTACGGACTGATCTTTAATAGCATTTAACCAAACCGTAATAATTATTATTCACCTAGAATAAAAATGTAATAAAAAAGGGCATTACCTTAACGGAATTACATGCGTAACATCTGTTTTTGTACGAGATCGAATCGTGAAGAAAATAACGTACAAATTTAATGGTTCTTATTAAATTCTTTTAAATTATTAAAGGAGATAGCGATTTAAAATTAGAAATAAACGTGTTTTATTTTTCAGCGATCGGCACCTCGTAAAAACAAAGTAGGAAGCGAAAATGAGATAAATATAAAATTTAGGTCTATTTATAAAGTACTTTGTTAGCGGCTGGCACTTACTCATCATATCGTGTATTTTGAGGTCGGACCCTCGCTTCAAAACGGCCAAATTTATAGCTTGGGGATCGTAATAACCTAATAACACGTTATTAAAAGTTTGATAGTATGTTATTATTGCATATCGAGGATATATTTACAATCAAAATATGTATTCGTTAACGATGCCTTTTATTATAGAGTTTATTTTTATAACTCTAGCAATGTGTATTATTATTATTAAAGCTGGAACGCTGGGATTGAATTCTCTATCGCAGGTAACAGGGTTAGCGTAAGTGGTACGGCACAAGTCTATACCACAGGTGTTAGCTGTTTGATGGCTGCAACGAAATTTGCTGTCTTATTGAATAAAAATCCGGATTTTATGATCCAGGCGTTTGGGCGGACTCAACCTTTACTTTGGAGAAAATAAGACACTGGCAATGTCGGTGGGAATGGTTGTGTGTACGCGTTTTTTCTAGAATGTAATCCTCGCCTCGCCCGTATAGCTCCGGCTTTGGATGCGGAGGTTGTCCAATTTCCGTGGTGGTGGAACAAAACTTTTTTACTTGCCATAATCTTTTTCTATGTAGAAAGTAGGGTTTAAACAAAAACAGACTTTTGAAAAAATATGTTTTCAAATTCTAGTATTCAAAGAAACCGGTTAAACTGGTTTTCGAATTTTTACAAAAAAAACTAAATGTAATTAAAACGGTAAAAAAATATTTATACTTAATTATATTAAAATTTCCCAGTTTATTTATTATTTATGAAATTAAAAAAATATAACGAAACAAAATATACTCTGTCATACGTTTTTCGATAAAACTAGTTTACGTATTAACATTTTAAAATCAGATAAATTCTCTTTCATGTATACATTTCTGTTTTCCTATTGTATGGGTATGTTTCAGTAGGTGTTACAATATAACATTATATTTGCAAAAAAGCGGTCACTGGGAACCGATACTTTCGTCGAGATCTAAGCATAATAGAATGAGTTTCGGTATTGTATCAAACACTCGCCTGACTCGTGATTAAAGCTTCCAAGTCGTGCGGTGGGACATAGGTGTATGCATCATAATAAGCGTAATAAAAGAAATAAACTAGTAACAAAAGCAATAAACTGTTACAATTTATAACTAGCTTGATGAACTAGCTTGATTATCACAAATTGGAGATAATCTGTAAAAATTTTGCAGCATCAGGTATGTTTTTATCGTTGTCTTCGTGAGTGACGTTCGCTGTGGTGAAAAAATATGCTTATATTTTGAGAACGACCGTTCGACATCTATTGATGTAATACACGCATACAAATAGATTTTGAACGCATTTAACAGATCTGGAGATGTACTATCAGTACCATCACAAATTTGTCTTAATCTGGTAAAACTGTTTATTGCTTTTCTTACTAGTTAATTTCTTTTATTACGCTTATTATGATGCATACGCCTATGTCTCGCCGCACATTTCTGCCAGCTCTACTCATAACTAAAGCTGGCCGAGGTCACCTGGCCGACAGAGCCGTCATATGACTCATATGATATCATATCATAATACTTGAATAAGTACAATAAATGGAAATAAATTTTAACAATAATGTTACATTTTATAAAAATTTGTATAAATCTCACCCTTTTAAGCAGATTTATGAAGTAGTTTGGTTGTCGTCATCACAAAGTGGGGAAGATCTATAGTATAATAGCATCAGGTATGCTTCTACAGCTGTCTTCGTCAGCGATGTTCGCTTTGGTGAAAAAAATATGCTTGTATTTTAAAAATGACCGTTCGACATCTACGGATGTAATACAGGCATAAGTAAAACAATCTGTGAACTCACTTAACGAAGTTGTAGATGCACCATCACAAATTTGTCTTAATTTGCTAAAATCAGGATCTTTCTGTAAAACACTCTCGAATTTTTCACTAACGCGATTATTTTTTGCGTCATTGCAATTTTTCTATTGCGTCGTGTAGTCCTCTATAATTGTTTTTAAATCTGTTTCAAGGGAAACGTCTTGAAAGCTTGTCTGGCTTTCCCCTAATAGCTGCAGCCTCGTTAGGGTTGAACTGTAGTATCACAGCTTTTATTTGTTGAAAATATTCAGCATAATAAAAAGCCGCTTTCAACCACGTTCCCCAACGTGTAAGAATCGGCTCTGGTGGTTCAGGGATACCAGGACACTCTCTGTGAAATGCTCGAAGCCGTTTAGGAGATTTGAGATACTTTTTTTGTATTTGCTATTAATGCATCTACCTCTGGAAAACATTTTCGAATCGTTTCTGCCACAAGATGTAACGCATGCACTTTACACGTAACATGTAAAAACCTACAATTGTCTCTTTGAAGAGAACGGCCTACCACGCGCATTGTCGCGGTACCATCAGTCACAAACATCAATACTTGACTTGTTGAAAGTTCAAATTTTTCGAATGTCTCCAACACCACATGCGTAATTATTTCGCCAGTACACGCAGTTAGTCTTTTACTAGCTAGTAAAAGTGGAAATGTTGGTTTAAGAGGGTCCAGTACACGTACTATAATATTTAAAATAGAATTTTTTTTACAATCTGTCGTCTCGTCAATACATAACCAGAGCCGTGTATTTTTTAATCCACATTTAATCCTATTTACAATGTCTTCACAAACAGCTGGTATATATCTATATAACGATGTACGACTTGGTAAGTTCACCTGGGGATTGTATTTATTCCAAAACTCCGGAAATGGTTGTTTATCCAGTATGTGTAGCGGAATATTACGGGCTATTAACATTAACAATAAATCAAACATAAACTGAGTTGGCAAAGGCATGCCATTTTTTTTATTTTGATGTTGCACGGTATTGATATGACGACGATAATCTGTTTTGTGCCAGCACATTAAGTCTTGATTGCAAACTTTACAAATTATTTTGCATCCGTCATAGAATAAATCCGGAAATTCATCGATAAATTTATTCACTGTGTCCGCGTACGGTCGTTTTTTACCCTTTGGCGCGTTTGACATTATGTATAATGTATAGGTGCAACCTCACGCATCAACCTTTCAAATAAGACTGCAGCGTAAATCACTTCTAAATCGGCACGTGTGATGCCTGCGCAAGACCGTGGCTGTACTCCAGCCACCTCGGCCAGCTTTACTCATAACGATTAGTTTTATAGTAAACTTTTATAATATGCTTACAATATCTAAAAGTATTGAGACTTTCAATAACCTACCAAAAAACCTTCAACACAGCTATTCTTATGAAAAATTTATACAAGGTGTTAATACTTTATATAAAATATAAAAGGTAAACATGTTATTACAGTAATATTAATAACACCCCCCTTTTCTCCTTTATTTTGAAGATAATTGATTGAAATTTGGGATATCCTATATACATAATAAGCGGCACTTTTTGACATACAAGTGTTTTTTTTTTCACTTCCGGTTTCGCCAGAAGTGACAGTAACTTTGGATTTTTATATGGAACATCCTGTATATTATTGCATTTTTGAATTCTGCATAATTGTCTGAATTCAACGATACCAAATAAGTGACATTTCAAACGTCAATATTTTTTATAATATAATTTTTGTTATCCATTTAAGTGTGCCATGACGGTTCCGATTTATTTTAAATGACCCGTGTAATGCTAGAAAAATCGAAATCTCGTCAAAAATACTAAATTACGTGATTTATAAGCAAATGAAGTTCATTAAAATGGTTTTTGGGGAAAAAACTCAATTTTTTCAAATGGAACCATATTGGTACCGTGGTACCATTTATTAGTACTTCATATGTCGTATTAAAATGTGCGATAAATACAAACAAAATTACAGCTAAAAGAAAATAAGAAAATACAATTTTGTTGCGGCAGTAGCTTTTGAGCAACAAGTAAGAACAAGTGATTCTTTTCCCTACGAGAGATTTTTGATCGAGGCGTAGCTGAAACCAGAAATACGCCGTATATGGGAAAATCCACGTTTCCTACGTATTTGGTATCGTCACTCGACAAATTTAGTCGCAAAACCCCCCCGCCTTACGGGCTCGTGATTTTGATCACTAATTTGTTTCGTGACAAAATCATAAGCTTATATTATTACTGAAAAACTAACGAGAATTTATATTAATATTGCAATTATTACAACAATTACTGATTTCTACGGCAGATGGTAAGTATATTATATTGCAGCATACAATATACACATTTGCCGAAGATGGTAGGGTAACCTCTAGGTCAAAATTATTTATGCCAGTAACTTTTACATCATGGGCTCCAAAGGTACCTGCTTCACCCAGGAATTTTAATTTTATGTTCAATACAGTTCTCGACGTAGCTTTCTGTAGCTACTGTAGATTTCCAGTCTCCTTACCTCTGGAGGATTGTAATGTTGGCTCTAGCGTCAACCATTGTGGCAGAGGATCGACGGAAACTGTTACCGGTATAAGAACAAAGGGTCGGTCATTCTAAATTTTTGCTTATTTTTGGGATATTGTATGTACCACTGATATTTAAACCAACTGCCTAATTAAAACATCTTCCTGATCTGTAACACAATTGATATTAATGGCCCTTGTGCGGCATATTTTCCACAGAATTGAAACAGGTCTGCCTCTTTTCCAGTTGTACGTACTTGTAACTGTAAATTTTCTTCAATTTAGTTTTAGAATCAGGTATTATCATAATTAAAACTTTTAAGAGGTTAAAAATCTCATTAATTGTGAGTCCTTCAAAAAGCCACGACCAAAAAATCAGATATTTATATCTGATTTTATAGTACATTACAATTACAAAATAAAAGTTCAAATTAAAGCAAATGTTCAAATTGATGTCCATTATGTTCGATACATAAATTACACCTCTTCATAGCACTCTGACCTGCATTATAAATATGAAGATTTGAAATGGAATTCACAGTCTATAAAATTTTGTCTGAGTTCATTTATGTCATTATTGGTTTTCTTGTATAATTTGTCTTTAATGTGGCTTCAAAAGAAAAAAATCCAGTGGCGTTAAGTCAGGTGATCGTGGTGGCCATCTCACTGGTCCGTTACTGCCCATTCAGTTATTTCCAAAATTGGTATTTAATAATTCTGAAACAGTCCTGATATTACGTGGTGCACCATCTTGTTGGAAGAACTGATTTCTTGCCTCAATTAAAGGTAGATTGTTCATAAATTCCTCAATAATTTTCTGGTTTAAGATTTCGTAGTACCGTAAGATTTTCTTGATATATGTGATACGTTAAAATACGATTGCCACGTAGAGCACATCAAACACTAAAATCAAAGCGTCCCTGAGATCACACGTCAACGATACGGTGAGGGTTCATATCAGACCAATAGTGCTCGTTATGCCTGTTGAACATTCCTGCACTACTAATGCAGGCTTCATCTGCCCAAACTACATTTCTAGAGAGGAATGGATTTTGTTGACTTTTTTGACGAAACCATATGCAAAACTCCAATCGTCACTGAAAATCAATTGGTTGCAGGTGATGTTGTTTCCTTATTGTAAGGCCTGAATTCGTGTGTCTTCAAAATACCCAAAGTTCGACGTCTTGAAAGCCCAGAATCAGCTTCAATTGTACGACTTGAATTTGAAGGATTTGCAACCGCCATTCCAATTACAGTTATAGAAGTTTCTTCAACATCATCAATGTTGTAATTTTTTGATCTTGACTTGTTAAAGGACCCACAATTAATTCGATTTTCTTCTAACCTCTTAAAAATACCTTTAATAGTTTGTCTTCTTTCTGTCTCGCTTTAAGAACCAACAGTAATCATCAGTAATCGCCCATCATGGCTGGACTCCATCGGTCAGTGTTATTCATTCCACACAGTCGAGATTTATAACTGAATCTCTCAACCAAATAAGCAAGTGGATTATAATATATTAAAACGCTTATGAGGACAATTTAAATGTTGAAAACAAATTAACTAAAACATTGAACTTTCCAATGGTGTGATTGTTCTCCACTCAACTTCAATCGCGAAATAAGGCACTTACAAAGTGAATCCTTACGTTTAACTAAACGTTAGTTGCAAAAGCATCTTTGAGCTTCATAATGAGCCCCAAGCATTTTATCAGGAATTTGGATTTCGAAATCATATCACACGAGAAAATTCCGTTCTATTAATTCTGTTCATTTTCCTCTGACGTTCATCAAGGCAAAATGAATGTTACAAAACTAAATTACAATGTTTTCGACAACGCAAAACGTAATTTTCCATCATTTGTCAGCACTTAAATATACATAGTATATTAGTAGTTCTGTTGTAGATGATGTGGTAACAGATTTTATTTTTATGATTGTTAATTGGTGCCAAGGATGTTAACACTGTTCAACCTGTCTATTATTATTTTAGGTACAAGTCTATTTATTCGCAAAACGTTTTTTTACTCGGAAACAATACGTGTAAAAATGCAGGTAAAAGCTATTTATGTTTCTAAATATATTTCAGAATCGTCATCCAAAGGTAAAATCCTTGTTAAAATCCTTGATTATAACAAAATGCACATGAAATAAATGTAAGTGTTCTTCAAGTCTTATAATGATAATGCCTCAATATCCACAGATTTAAAAGCATATTTAATTATCAAAAGGAAGGTTAAACAACTGCAGGCATCTGTTTTTCAGGGCAACCTGGATCTTCTCCAATTCAGTTTAATTAAATTTTAAACATTTCAAAAACAAATATCAACAAATTATATATTTTTGAAATCAAGAGAAAAAGACCTTTCGTAACAGTAAAAAATATATAAGGTATTCCATTGAAAAACATTGAAGTTGGTGTTGTTTCAAAACTTTTTGATGATCATTTATTTATCTCAACCAAACGGTATTGTGGGAAAAACCGTACAACTTTTGAAAAAAAAAAGTTTTTTCTACCTTTAAAAACACCACCTAGGTAGGTGTCAAAATATAAAAGGAATCCTGTACGAAAACTTAATTTTAATTAAAATTGCTTTTTTCCACAAATCAGTTTTGTAGTTTTAGCTTATGCTATTGAACTGTGAACAGAAAAAAATGCCTATCTGTGTAATAAAATTGTTAATTTTATTTTTATTTTTTTTTTTTTATTTTATTTATTTCATACAAATCCAACAGGCAACGCCCAATTACAGGATACGGAACAGTATCTAATAAAATATTATACAATACATCACACAAAAAATTTTTACAATAATTCAATCACATATACATATACACATATGCATGCATATATACACGCATACATTATATACATACATACATACATATTTACAACAGCACAAATATACACACACGTGTATATACACTCAGATATAAACAAATTAATCTATCAACGATGGTCTACATTATAGGTAGTGCAAATTTAAAGAGAAAATTAAACTTATAACAAGAAACAGATGAGTATGTTAACTTAAGAAAATTCTCTTAATTTGAGATACGTTACAACAGAATATATCAATTCTGTCCTCCAGATTACTATAGTTTACTGTCATTTGATAAAGTGGTGCAGCTATTAGTATATTGGTACGGGGAGTAGGGATAGAAAGAATATTATTATATCGAAATGACACTCTAGGGATACGATATGTGATTTGATTCAATAGGGCTGTACAGTCCAACTTATTATTAATTAATTTAAAAAGAAACAGAACCGACTGCATATTTATCCTTGTCTCAAAATGTGTTAAATGAAAACGACTTAACAGCGTTTCCTGGGGAATACCTCTAGGAGGATATTCACCATCAAGGGTATATACAGCTGACTTTAAAAAGCGTCTCTGAATTTTTTCTAAAGATGTTTTATGTACATTGTAGATAGGACTCCAGACTATCGATGCATACTCTAAGCGAGATCTTACAAGAGACACATAGAGTAAGCGGAGTGTATGTGCACTGGTGAAGCCTTTAAGGTTGCGTATAATAAATCCTAGTCGTTTAAATGCTGTTAAAGTGATTGTCTCAATGTGAGGATTAAACATGAGTTTTCTGTCAAAGATGACACCAAGATCTTTAATAATATTGGGCCGTTGTAATAGAGTATCGTTTAAGTTATATGCATACATTTCAGGATTAGATGTTCTACTGAAAGTCATGACATTGCATTTAGTGGCATTTAATAGTAAACTGTTCCTATTACACCAAGATTCAACCAAGTCTAATGCATTCTGGAGACGTTCGCAGTCTGCAATAGACGTTATTTCGACATACAACTTCAAATCGTCTGCATACATTAAACAATGTACATTCAGGCCAGATATGATATCATTTATAAACATATTGAAGAAAAGCGGCCCGAGTATCGAACCTTGCGGAACCCCAGACCTCTGAAGGAATCTAAAAGACTTAAAACCACGATATTGAACAAACTGATGCCTATCATGTAAATAATCAGTAAACAATTTCATTAAATCTGGGGACAGTCCAAATAGACTCATTTTTCTCAATAAAATCCCATGGTCTAATTTGTCAAATGCCTTCGAGAAGTCGTGTATATGACATCTACTTGGCTCTGTCTATCAAGTTTCTCACAGATAAACTGGGTTTTTCGTACAAGATTTGTAACTGTGGACCGTCCTCTCATGAAACTGTTTTGTTCGTTAGAGAGCATCGCTGACACATGACTGTACATTGCAGAATGAAGCAAGATCTCAAGTATTTTGCTGAAGTTGCAAACTAACGTTATTGGCCTGTAGTTAGTAAGATAATTTTTATCTCCTTTCTTATAAACTGGACAAACGCGAGATAATTTCCATAACTCAGGAAAACATGAGGTTTTCAATATGAGATTGAATATGATTGTCAGTGCTTTAACAAAAACTGATGAGCAATCCTTAAGCAAAAATGCAGGTATTAAGTCGGGTCCCATGGTCATGTTTGCCTTAAGTTTTTTAATTGCGCCTAAAACATCCTCTTCAGTTACAGATTTAATATCTAACATCATCACATTGTGATTATCAATTAGATCTTTAGTCTCAGCAACTGGGTCACTGAAAGAATGACAAAAATATTCACCAAAGCTGTCCACAATTGTTTGCGGATCTTCAATTACTTCATTATTATATGTGATTATTGAAGGAATGGAGGAAATGTTATTTTTGTGGTGAACAAATGTCCAGAAGTTGTTGGGGTTATTCATTAAATCATTCTCAATCGTATGTAGGTATGTGTCGTAAGATATGCGGATATCATTTTTTTATTTGAGCGCGTAACAATTTAAATGTTTTAAGATATTCAGGATTGCCAGTTCTCTTGTGTTTATTAATGTTCTTAGTTTTTTGTTTTATTTTGTAAATAATCTGACTACTGAACCAAGGTGGGTATATCTTAGAAGTTGACTTTTTTCTTGGTACGCTTACCTCAAATGTATCATTTAGTTTATTATAAAAAGCATCCATAGCCCTATTTACCTCGCCACAGTTCTCCAGAAAAGTTCAGTCAATATTCGCTAAATCGTCATATAACGGCACAAAATTAGCTTTGTTTGTAATGTTAGCTTTGTTTGTAATGTTATACTAAGAATTTTGAGTCTTCTTGTAAAATTCGTGAAAATTCTTTACACGGTTTGTCAGTGCATGTGAACTATTTATAATTTACACCATTAACATCGGTAGATGTGGAACCTTCATTTTATACATACATATGTACAAACTAGTACTGGCAAAAACTAAAGAAAAAAGTTAAAACGGGTTAATCGGTCTCCTCAAAAACTGGGTTCGGATAAAATCGGGTACTTATCCAAATATAGATCAAAACCGATTATTCTGGTAATTGGATATTTGAATAATCGCTTACTCGGATATCCAAATAACCGGTTACCGAAAATTTTGCGAACGGAATCAGAGTATTCCTCCCGATCTCTTATTCTATATAAATATTGCATGAGACGAGACGTTGAAAATAAAAACTGCAAAGAAAAGTGTGCAAAGGACTGTTTTTCCTGCTTACATTTAGAGCACGCGCACGGCGCACGCAATGCATGAGTCATATCATGAGAAAAGTCTGGCTAGACTTTTTAGTGTGTTGGTTGTGTATTATTGTGTTTAGTTAATAGCAAACTACGACAAAAATAGCAAAATACAAAATATATCAGGTTTTATGTAGGTGGCCACCTGCCGCCCTGTAGTTTCAGATTTCAACAACATTTGAAGGAAAAGAAATACATATAAATTGATTATCCGAATAGTCGGTTATTCGAATAACCGGTTATTCGAATATTCGATTATTAGATTAAGCGGTTATTCGAATAATCGGTTAACCGAGTAACCGATTTTCGATTTTGTACAAAACCGCGATAATCCAAAACCGATTAACCGGTTATCTAGGAAACCGGTTTCAGTTGCCAGCACTAGTACAGACCAAATCACCCACATTTAACAGCCACGAACGCAGAACGAATATTAGTTATGACGTGACCATGTATGCGAATGTGATGGCTAACTTCAGTCATTCTGAATAATACAATGTATCAAACGATATGGATTTAATTACCTACTAATTTTATACTTTTGCTTTTATTTGTCTACGTATGTCCTTCTGTGAACCATATGAGATAGTAGCAGCTGCGGGTCCTTGACTGCGGACTAGTTTCCTGACCCTGGTGACATGAATTTTTTTCTAGCACGAAGAGATTTTCAGAGACACAAAATAGACACACTGTATATAGCCTTAACAGAAAAATATAGTTTAAACAAACTAAAAAACACGCTTTTAAAGCACATCAAACTAAAAAGTGAAAAATAATTATTAATATAAACTGAAAACAATAATGAACGAAAAATACTAGTATTATTGTGAAAAAAGCGTGGGTTGCTCGATATACGAAAAATATGGCACAAAGCGCCCCACGCTTTTTTCACAATAATACTAGTATTTTTCGTTCATTATTGTTTTCAGTTTATATTAATAATTATTTTTCACTTTTTAGTTTTATGTGCTTTAAAAGCGTGTTTTTTAGTTTTTTTAAACTATGTTTATTTTTCACTTTTTAGTTTGATGTGCTATGAAAGCGTGTTTTGTAGTTTTTTTTAAACTATATTTATATTGCTTATTGATGCTGATATTATAACATATTACGATCCAACAGATATTTCTGAAAAAAAAAATATTTTTTTATTTCAGCAATGGGATTTGAACTCACGCACGAGGAGTCCGTCGTTTCGCGTCGACTAAGACTTGCCCGCTCGGCCAACGACCGAACTGAGAATCACGGAATATACTTACAATATTAAGCCTCTTGCTCTCACGCAGAGGATACGTGAGGAAAGGACTGGCGATCCTGATCAGGATAATGATATAAACTTATCAAATTATTGTATTGTTACCGGTTCTTCGTAAGTGTACAAAGTTTCAATTAAATCTGTCCGTTTAAAGTGGGTCAAAATCGAGTCCAAAGAGTCGGTTACAAACAAACAAACAAACAAACATACAGGTGAAGCTAATAAAAGCGTGTTAAAAAAAGGAGCTTTTTACTCACTTTATGATAAACATCAAGTTTTCAGGTATCAGGTACGTTATCTGACACCTGAAACGTGTAAAACACGGTCTAAATCCATTTTATTCTCGGCAACTAATTTAAATATGGTTGTAAAATAAATTTTAAAAAGGTTATTTAATAATAATAATTTATAAATGTTGTACACATAAAACCGCCAGTACGCACCCATAACATATTCGTATTTAGCAATTCTGAATCATTATTAAATAATTACACTGCTTTTTTTATTTATTTGCTAATTATGTAAAACAGTTATTAATTTTATTTGTTAATTAACGTTTAATATTCCTTTGACATAAACAAATTGTAAAATACATATAATAAATTTTCTACACATATTTAATAATATAGAAATAAGGATGTATTAAAATTATTAATTCGTAAAAAGCAATTAAAGATTTAATTTCTGAAGATAAAATATATAAATATTTGTTTTCGTTTTGTACAATAACTGTATAGCGGTAATACTGCAAAATTTTTTTTGGTAATGTTACTTTATATTTACTTGAAATAATTTAAAAACAAATTAAGTTCCCCTTCTTGATAAAGCCATTAATGTTTATTACATTAAGGTTTACAAGTTTCCTTGCTTTGGATTCTTTAAATGTGCCGGCTACCCTGATGACGCTATGGCAAGCAGAAACACGTGTCGGTAGATATTTTGAAGTTTTTTAAAGTGAGTGTCAACTGGTGAGTACCTTATGTTTTATTTATTTTTGGTTTTACTAAACAGAATAGTTGAAATTAATAATAACATTACTGAGTCAGTTGCACTGAACATAATGTGCATATTATCTTTTTTGTAATCCAAGTTTCAGCGTTTGGGCAAATAGCCGGGAAAATAATTGTTTAAAAAGATATATGTTATACTTATCTGTGATAAGATTTGTAAAAGTTAGTAAATAATAATTAACAAAAAAATTTTCAGTTAATAATATTTTTCATTCCACTCTATATTTACTTGAAAGTAACATATTTGTCTGAGACCTAAAACTTTAGCCTCTGTGTACAGGGTGTTCGTTTTTAACCTATCCCTAGACGTATCTTCGGACTGATTGTGAATATCGTTTTGAAATTTTTGTCGAACGGGTTTTCATAAAAGATCTGCCATTCTAAATATTTTCAAACTTTTATCACTTCCGGATAGACCGGAAGTTGACATCAACTTTATGATTTTAAATTGAACTCCCCATTTTTCTTACATTTTTGGATTCCTCGTCAAAATTAAGAGTAAGTTTGATAAAACAACCCTACTTTGATTCTCAACTGTTTTTGAGTTATTACAGTTTTGTTTTATTTGTTGCGTTTGCAGTGTCGCCCTTTATTGCGGTTATTTTTAAAACTAATTGATAGTAATTAATTAACGATTTTTTTGATATTTTCTTAATGTTAATATGTTATCAAACGTCAAATAAATGTTGGAGAAAAAGTTAAAAATGAAGTAAAAAACATGTCTTGAGTGTTGAATGGAAATTTTTTGATTTCACATTTACGACATTCAAGACATGCTTTCAACTCCACATTTAATTTTTTTTTCAAAAATTTTTTGGACAGTTTGATAACTTATTAAACATTAAGATGTCAAAAAAATCATTAATTAGTATTAATTAGTTTTGAAGATAACCACAATAAAGCGAGAAGCTGCAAACACAACAAATTTAAAAAAAATTGTAATAACTAAAAACAGTTGAGAATCAAGTTAGGATTGTATTATCAAACTTACTCTTAATTTTAATGAGGAATCCAGAAATGTAAGAAAAATAGGGGCTCAATTTACAATAATAAAGTTGATGTCAACTTCCGGTATAATGGGAAGTGATAAAAGTTCGAAAATATTTTAGAACGGTAGGTCTTCTCCAAGAACCCATTTGACCAAAATTTCAACATTCCAATTCAGGCCGCAGATACATCTAGCGGGTAGATTGAAACCGAACACCTTGTATAACAGAGAACTTGAATCACTTGAAATTTTTTACATTATTTTCAAAAAATCTTTTCTGTAAGATCTTGAGTGCAGCAAAATAAGTTTTGGCTGCTGCATACCATGCGCAGACTGGTTTCTGTTTTTTCTTTCATCAGTATAAAGTAGGTATACAGGATGTCCCAGCTTCGCGTCGGCCAAATGTCCTGGCTCTCTTATAACAGATATCGAAAAATTTCAAAAACGGGGTGATAGAGGGCGCAAAGGTACATGGTCTAAAAATATTTTGAAATATACAGGGTGATCCATTTAGGCGTGACGACATAAACTTATGATTTTTTTAATGGAACACTAGGTATATCATTACATATTTGAATTCTCCTTTTAAAGACGACTCAAACGATATGCCACTTAATGGGTCTGCGATGGGTCGGTACCATGATATGGGTGAGTTTGTACCAAAAAACATGCCAACTTTGTGAGCTCACTGTGACGTAATGGAAGAACATTTTGAGATCTAGATTGTGTCAAAAATTGTCATACACCCTGTAGTTTACGCTACTGTTATCGGATCTAACGAAATCGGTCATTTTATACCGGGTGAGTCAGGAAACGCCAAAACTACTTTTTCTCATTTTTTTCAAATGGAACGCCCTGTATATTATGACACCAAAGGAAAGCCCTTTGAAAGAGCTTTCCATTGATGTAAAGATGCTAGGGTCTATCTATCATGGGTGCCAAGAATTTGATGGCAAAGTGGCACAATTCGAGGTTTTTTTAAAAAATTACGCTCAATTTTCAATTGTTTTGTGAATTTTCGCTGAAATCGGCGCTTTTCAGTAAGAAAATTTCAAAAATAATTATTCTTATACTCGGAGAAAAATACCGTACTTCAGTGCAGTAAAATACGTAAGTATAAAATAAATTTAATTTTTTTTTCTGAAATGCGTGTATAAATTCATGTCATGACAAGTTTTTTCTAGCCCGACGTAATTTTGTCGCGAAATGATTTATTATTTTAGAACGGTGCTTAATAAACCGTAGCTTTTCGTAGTATTTTTTTCTTAGCTTTAAAATGATGTAATTCATTCTTCTAAAATAAGACCAAAAAATACTTTTATTTTCAATTCAATGAAGGATAGTAAATTTTTGTTAAGTTTGGAAAACTGTTGTTTCACGTACTATCATCGAAAGAATAAATAAAAAAAATTGTAGAGAATTTCAAATTGCTTCTAACTTTCAATTTATCGAAATAAATTCAAAAAATCAAGTAGGTACCTGTCATAAAAGTACCAGTCCTGTCAATAGTTTACTTTATTGTTGTAAAATTTCGAGTGTTGATATTTTTCTTAGTATAAACGAACGAGTAACAATGAAATTCACCCAACAAGAGTTAACTGATATGATATATTGTTTGGGAGAAGCTGATAGGAATTGCTTATTGGCATCAAGGATTTATGGAATGAAATACCCCGAGAGACGAACTCCTGATCCCAACTCATTCAAAAACTTGAAAGAAAGATTTGAGGACACTGGTAATGTGTGTTATACCAAAAAAAAATTGAGGAACATGGTTGTAAATAATGAAGAACACGAATTGACAGTTTTGAAATTGAACAACAAACCGATGTAAGTAAAACTTCTGTAAATCGTATCATTAATAAATACAAATCTCACCCCTATCACATTCAATTACACTAAGACCTTTATGGGGAAGATTTTCAAAATCTAAATAAAATTAACGAAGATGCCCAATTTTTATCACAGGTGTTATTTACCGATGAAGTTACCTTTCGCAGTAATGGGACAGTAAATCGCTATAACATGCATTATTATGCGACTGAAAACCCGCACTGGGTCAGGCAAGTGGATCACCAAAATCGATGGTCAATTAATGTATGGGGTGGTATAATACACAACCATGTCATTGGACCGTGGTTTTTTGAGGATGGGGCATTAAATGGCCGAAGATATCACAATTTCTTGCGTTTGAATTTAGAGGGGGCTGCTTCAAGATGTAGATGAAGACGTCAGAGAGAACATGTGGTTCCAGCACGACGGTGCGCCCCCCACAAAACCATCGAATAGTAAAAGATTTTTTTAACTAATTGGAGAGGGGAACAATGGATTGGTCGTGGAGGACCCACAAGTTGGCCGGCACGGTCTCCAGACCTAACTCCTTTGGATTTTTTCCTATGGGGTTATGTGAAGCAGGAGGTCTACAGGGTGAGGCCCACAACCAGGGAGGATATGCAGGAAAGAATCGCTGCAACATTTCGCAATGTTTCAATAGCTACACTAGCCGATGTTCGAAGAACAACTGAAAATCGTTTACGGCTGTATATCAGGGAAAATGGGAACATTTTTGAACATTTAGTTTAATTTCCAGTGCTTCCACCCTGTTTCTTTCCAAATAAAGTTTTCGTTTCCTCTTTTCCTTGATTTTTTTTTTGTCTGCAGAGAACTATCATGGTGCAGATAAGTTGATATCATTATTTTCGAAATTGTCTTACTGAAAAGAGCCGATTTCAGCGAAAATTCACAAAACAATTGAAGATTGAGCGTAATTTTTTAATAAACCTCGAATTGTGCCACTTTGCCATCAAATTCTTGGCACCCATGATAGATAGACCCTTGAACCTTTATATCAGTGGAAAGCTCTTTCAAAGGTCTTTCCTTTGGTGTCATAATATACAGGGCGTTCCATTTGAAAAAAATAAGAAAAAATAGTTTTGGCGCTTCCCGATTCACCCGGTATAAAATGACCGATTTCGTTAGATCCGATAACAGTAGCGTAAACTACAGGGTGTTTGACAATTTTTGACACAATCTAGATCTCAAAATGTTCTTCCATTACGTCACAGGGAGCTCACAAAGTTGGCATGTTTTTGGTACAAACTCACCCATATCATGGTACCGACCCATCGCAGACCCATTAAGTGGCATATCGTTTGAGTCGTCTTTAAAAGAAGAATTCAAATATGTAATGATATAGTGTTCCATTTAAAAAAACATAAGTTTATGTCGTCACGCCTAATTGGATCACCCTGTATATTTCAAAATATTTTTAAACTATGCACCTTTGCGCCCTCTATCACCCCGTTTTTGAAATTTTCGATATCTCTTATAAGAGACAGAACATTTGGCCGACGCGAGGCTGGGACACCATGTACACACAAAGACAGAGAATTTCAGACTCACTAGTCTCTACATGAAAGCGGTGTACCAATAAGTTGAAGTCAACTCCATCTACCGTGTCGTCAATCAGTGTAATTAATCTTCAATTAAATAAATTGAGATGATTTCGACTTTGGTACCTGTTTAGGTATTATTTCTAGTATTTATTACTATTTCGTAAATTAACTTTTACCCCATTTGTTGGAATATTTTGGTATTATAATTTTTATTATACCTGTATGAGTAAATAAATATAAGTTGTGTTATAAACATACTAATCATAAACTGAAGATTAACCGTTATATCGTTGAAACAATAAATAACAAACTCCTATGACATACTCAACCCCTCTTGTAAGTGTGCAAGTTGGGAAATCATCTCAGGGCAATAATAGGTATTGTAATAAAGCAATTCGACAGTGGCGTTTTGTGAACCGGAAGTGGTTTGGAGGGGTTAGCGTGACGAGTTCCATCTGTCAAACGGAAGCTGTCGGGCCTGATGATGCGTGGAGTGTGGGGGTTGTTTGTTGAGCTGGGGGCAGTAGGGTGAGGGTGATATCACGTGGACGAAATCAATACTGCGGTCTGTAATGCCGTTTTGCCGTTCGCGCGAGTTCCGGGTTTAACAAAGGCGGCGCAGACGGAGACACAAATTCTATTAAATCGGGGTCCGACCAGTGACGTGTATTTATGTATAAACGTAAAGAGTAGAATCAGGGCCTGAGATTAAGACAAAGTTTATATAGAGATGGAGCTAAAATTTTTTTATATATTAATTATTAATAACTTATAAACGGGTCTAGTTTATTTTTTTCTTAATTCTATATTTAACAACTAAATATAGAAGTGTGTAATTTGTGGCATGCCTGTCAGACCATAAAATATGTAAAAATTTTCTATCATTGTTCCAGTGGTGTAGCAGATACTGGTAAAGATAGGGACACCACACCCCATTTCTACGCCAATGGAATTCAACAAAATAATCCAACTTATATATGTTATGCTTAGTTGTTAAATACAATATCTAAAAAATATATATATGCATAATTAAAGCTGTTTATACAGTTTATTTCAAAGCAACATAAAAATGTCGGCTTCTTTGATCCCTTACCACTGTCAAAGAAGCCGATGTTTTTTATGTCGCCAATAAGTTTGTAAAAACTTTAAGTTATTAAACAAACACAAAAAAAAGTTAATTTTTAAGTCCCCGTATCTCCGTACTGGAGCATTTTATGGCATGAGTTTATATGAAATTTTCTTTTTAATTTCAATCTCTGAATCGATACTCTTCAAGAAATACCAATTTTCGCAGATACATTTTGATTATTCTACCATTTACATAATTAAATCAATTAAATCTTTCATAATGATGAAAAACAAAAGTGGTCTCATATTTGTGTTCGTTTTAAAACCAATATAAAGAACATAGCTTAAGTAAGAAGCAAATAGCTAATTAGTACGTTATTAAGGCCAATGTTTTTCACTTAATGATCCGTAATTAAGACGATCAAAGGCCATTCCAGCTCTCCGCATGCGTCTGTACAAACGAACCTAAATAGACACTTTCTTTCACATTTGTAACTGGGTATGCTGCAAACTTGTATCATGGAGCGAAACAGGATGTTATAGAAAGTCACAGCATTCTGGGAATGCCTGAGCTGACCTTCAACATCCGTTCTCCGGAAAGAAATAAGTGGGATCGGAATAAAACCGGCTTGCTAAAGGCGACAGTTGCTAGTTTACAGACTCCCGAGGAAACAGGAGCCTGAGTACAAAACTATAGGCCAAGGGTGAGATATTCTCAAGCCTAGGTACTAAACTACCATCTGCATAAACTCGGCCTAGCGGAAAACGCCGAGTGCCGTCTATGCCTGGAAGATGATGAGAAGGCAGACCACATCCTGTCCCGCTGTGGAGAGGATCCGATTCTCAATATTTGGCAAAGGGCAACTACTGCCAGAGGATTTAGACACATTCTCACCCAATAAAGTTATCAGTTTTGTTAAGAGACTGAACTTATTGGGTGAAATATAACTAGGTGTGAGCCACAATAGGCCTGGTAAAGGCCGCAGTGGAAGGTCCACAAGAAATCTACCTACCTACCTACTTATGCAACTATATTTCAGGTCGAGGTTCATGCCATTGAACTGTGTGTGCGAAGACTGGAATATATGTATCCTGCACATAGATGAATAAAACTTTTCTCAGAAGCCAAGCAGATCAAAAGGCTCTTGGCTCCTACCGGTGTAACTCCAATGCGGTATGGAACGGCCAGAAGGCTCTAAATCATTTGAGCATGAACTAAGAAACTTAAAGTTAAACAGAGCAAACCTGAAAACCCTAACAGACCTATATACTGATTACTGTCGACTAAACTATCATCTGCATAAACTCGGCTTAGCGGAAAACGTCGAGTGCCGCCTATGCCTGGAGGAGAAGGCAGACCATGTCTTATGCACCTGTCCCGCTGTGGAAAGGATACTATTCTCAATATTTGGCAAAGGGCAACTGCTGCTAGGAGATCTAGACACACTCTTATTCAATAAACTTATCAGTTTCATTCCGAGACTGAACTTATTGGGTGAAATATAATTAGGTCACAATAGACCTGCTGAGTGGAGGGGCCAAAAGGACCCACTCACGAAAAACCTAACCAACCATGAATTCTCATAAGGTGTTACTTCAATCACATTCGAAGCATATGTAATTGAAGTCAAATATTTCGAGAATATGGATTGTCTGCTCCCTAAATTGGCAGGTGTCGTTAGTTACTGTTTTAATTTTATGGCCAAGTCGAAACAACAACATATCAGACTATCACACATACGCTGGTATGCATGCATAGTCGTTCTCCAGCGACTCGCCAGCCGCCACTCAGCAATGAATCAGTCTTGTTTAATAAATTTCATTGGAGTTTCTGAATCTTCGGTCACGACTATCAAAATTGTGGTATTCATTAACTAGCTACGTATTCCACAGCCTACTGCCATCGCACCGTACGGCCTTAGAAGTGTATGAAATCCAATCCGTGAAGTGAATAAAAAAAAACAGAAGTAGTATATATATGTGTATGTGTATGTATGTATATCTGAATTCAAATCGTGACACACATTTAACTGGAAGTTGTACTCTACTTAATTAGCAGCGATTAAAGTCCCCAAAGGGAAAATCCGCCCCTGAACAAATAATGGAAAAGGGGCATAGAGAGGAAACACCGCGTAACCCTAACTACTCCATTCGGCCTTATAAACCGCTAATTGTTAAGTGTGTACCAGTTGAATCGCAATTCGATTCTGTTTTGAGCTAAATTACTCGATTTAATTTTATATATAATTTAGGTAGCGAGATGGCTTTGTTTAATCCTCCTTATTAAACTGGATTGTTGCCAAAAAGGTCTCGTAATAAAAAGCTAATTTCGGTAATCTATTCAAGCTTAATCGATTAAAAATTAATTTTTTGTACACAATAGAGTAAAGTGACGCTTTATCGCCGCCGCGCCGGTAAGGAATCGGCGAGAAAACAATTTGGAGTCGCTAGCGGTATTAAATTGAATAGTAATTCTAATATAGTTGATATGAAAAATTAATGTTTTTTTTTTGTAAGAAACAATTCTGCTATTTCAGAGAAACTATGTAATTACTATTACAACACAATGACAAATTTAATGAAATAAATGAAACTGGTAACGAATAAAGAAAGTAATAAAAATAATGTAAAATGTAATAAAAAATGAAAACCCCCAAGGGAAATCTCGTTTAAAAAGTGTACACTACAATGAAAATTTATGTAGGAAAATGATAATGAAAATAATGAAACTGGTAAGGATCGAAAACAATTGATTGAAAGTAGTACTAAAAAAAATGAAGAAAACGGAATGAATGAAATGAAAATTTCAGCTAAATACCATACTGAAAAGAATGATTTCCCTTCGAGAAGAACTTATACACATAAAAGGTATCACAGTAACCGACCATACAAGGGAAACTTTTTTACATTGTTATGTCCCTACCGGTAATTAGCATAATCAGGCCCTTTGTTCTTCAAAAAAGGCAAAACATGAACCAATAAACATCCTATTTCAAACTGTTGCAAAAAAAATCCCGTGGATAATATAAATGGTCGAAGTCAGAGGACTATTCTCTGGTATCTAGTTGTAATAAATATAGTTTAAAAAAACTAAAAAACACGCTTTTAAAGCACATCAAACTAAAAAAGTGAAAAATAATTATTAATATAAACTGAAAACAATAATGAACGAAAAATACTAGTATTATTGTGAAAAAAGCGTCGGGCGCTTTGTGCCATATTTTTCGTATATCGAGCAACCTACGCTTTTTTCACAATAATACTAGTATTTTTCGTTCATTATTGGTTTCAGTTTATATTAATAATTATTTTTCACTTTTTAGTTTGATGTGCTTTAAAAGCGTGTTTTTAGTTTTTTTAAACTATATTTATTTTTCACATTTTAGTTTGATGTGCTATGAAAGCGTGTTTTTTAGTTTTTTTTAAACTATATTTATATTGCTTATTGATGCTGATATTATAATAATATTACGATCCAACAGATACTTCTGAAAAAAAAATATTTTATTTTCAGCCATAGACGGGATTTGAACTCACGCCTGAGGAGTCCGTCGTTTCGCGTCGACTAAGACTTGCGCCTTAGCCCGCTCGGCCAACGAACGAACTGAGAATCACGGAATGTACTAACAGTAATAAGCCACTTTCACGCAGAGGATACGTGAGGAAATTAATTATTTAATTCTGGCGATCCTGATCAGGATAATGATATAAACTTATCAAATTATTGTATTGTTACCGGTTCTTCGTAAGTGTACAAAGTTTCAATTAAATCTGTCCGTTTAAAGCGGGTCAAAATCGAGTCCAAAAGAGTCGGTTACAAACAAACAAACATACAGGTGAAGCTAATAAAAGCGTGTTAAAAATGTTTTCGATTTAACTGTTTAACGTGAAAATATCAATGTTTCTGTTTTTCGTTCAAAGAGTCTCAAAAATTCCTTTTAACTCGCACCCTCGGATCCGTTTTCCTTCGATCGAGTGATTACAAAAAAAAAAAAAATACTTTTTCCTCTGAAAAGCAGTCATTTTTATATGCTAACATTCATGGAAAGGAAACTAGAACAGAGTTCAGGACCGGGAGCTACTACTGCCTCATGGGTGCCAGGACATATATAGGCAAATAAAAGCAAAAGTATAAAATGAATATGAAATACATACCTCTTGATACAGTATAATATTCAGAATGACTGAAGTCTGTTATTACATTACACAACTAATATTTGTTCTGCATTCGTGGCCCTTAAATTATTATTTTGAACACTTATAATGGATAGTGGCTATTAATACTGGAAACAAAGCTTTTTGAACACTCAAAATTCTTAGTATAACATTAAAACCTTATTACACCGAAAATCAGTTGTTTCATCCACGTCGTACGTCCTTTATAATATTCCCCAAAACATTTTTATACACACTTAATAGATATGTTTTACGAATGTGGGCTATTATGTAAAGGAAAATCTGGCACGTATTTTGCAAAGAAACTCTAAACTCATGCATTGCATTGTCGACTTCGTTCGAAAACAAACTATATGCACAGAACATAAAATATAAATCATAAAAGAAAATTCCCTTTTGTACAGTCGATGGATTGCCGAATTTAAATGTCTTTCATAATCACGGCGTGTATGAAATACGTAACATCGGTTGCATGGAATACACAAAATATGTGACCCATCTGTTTTAAAGTCATCGTAGATTTCAATAATTTTTTTTTGTAATTTATGCACATATAGTAGTAACTCTGCCATTGCTAAGAGCGTTTTATGCGAGAACCAAACCAAACACCATCACGAAAATAACTGCACGCTCCCGTGTTGTTAATTTAATTGGTGAAAAAGTGCCAAGCTGTGTATAAAATTACATACGAGTATCCCGGTTCCCTGTACCTTTCTGCCTCGATACTGGTTATACTGGTTGCATAGTATTACAGGTATAATAAATAAACACACCAAATAAATTTTATGTGATGTGTTTGTTTACAGATATTTATACACATTTTTTTCATAATGCCGGCTCTGGAAAATGGCAAACATTCCTTGCACCTGCTAATAGTCATCCAAACTTGTATTCGTGTACAATTTTGTGTTTTTTTTTTGTTAGAAGCTCATAATTGTCTATTTAAAAAAATCGTGCAGATTGGTTAGATATTGAATATAACTAGAGTGGAATAGTCAATAAAAAACATTTGTTCGATGTATATCTATATCTAAAATCTTATCAGTAATTTTTTACACATATTTAAAACTAACTGTAATTAAATTTTCTCTTTCAACCATTCAAACTTTCATTACGAGATCTGATGGAAAGATAATGCATATGGTTATGTACTTGGAAGGTACTTAGCTCGATTAAAACCGATAGCTGTTATTTGAAATAATGAGAGCACTGGTGAATGTGAAACATCGGTATAATCGATCATAATAACATAATACTCGGATCATTAATTTTAATCTGTCTAAATTTAATTTGGCCGATACGTTTTGATCTAGGATAGATAATTATAGTTTTTTAATCCGCCAGAACGTGGTTTTAACAATGGATTTACCGTTTTACTTTTTATACACGGGATAGGATAATAAACTAATCAAACAAACATAGTAACCCTGGGTTTTTAAAGTACAAGGTACAGAATATAATAATAATAATATTAGTAATAATAATGGCGGACCAAATGCAGAAGGCGGTCATTCTCGGTTCTCTCCGTCTGCTTTAGGCACACGATTCTGGAATCTACAGTCACTAACCCTGCGGGATGTGGAGAGTCACTGTGGTTAATGTGCTGGCGCTATGGGAAACCGAAAAAAAAATAACAATAGGACAATATGTAAAATTTTTCATAATCAAAACAATTGACCAATCGATACGTTTCAGATTTCATTAAGAAATTTTGATTTCATTTCAAATTAATTTTTCATTGTGTAAATGGACACTGGACATTTAAAGTATCATTTGAGCCGCGTGCTCCAACATTAAAATAGGGCATAACCAAATTTCACCAGCCGCCACTGCAAATAAATGTCTTGTGTAAATACAAATATACACACGAAAACCTTAACCGGGTTAGATTCCTAATAAGGATATTCCTACGGTTGTGCGCTAAACAAAAACGTATTGCTGGTACTAATGACAAAGGACAACGGATAATGAACTGCCATACAAACACGCGTCAGATCCCAGAGGAACCCTTGCCGAGAGACCATACTTAATCTTCCCATTCCAAATTCGAGAGATTATCTCACCACAGCACGCATATACACGCACGTAATTTCTCCGCGTTACGTTGGCGACGTCTCCCCTTTGTTGGAGCGCTGTTGACTCGACATAGAGCCTTAATAAACCAGGACCCTATTTAATTATTCAACAACCTAATAATGGAGTCGCATCCAATTCTATTACCCGCTCGAATTAACGCCACACTTATGTTTTATGATAGCGGATATTGGCGAATATATCACGCCGCATCAGCTATGCGATTTAATAAGGTAGTCTGAATAGCTGCGCCTGTTTAATTGGTAATTTGTTCCCATGTTATCGGCTGGATTGATTCATTAAAATGACTCGTGAATGAATTTGTTGCGATTACAATGTTGCTGTTGCATAAATTACTTTGAAACATATTATTATTATGTCTATGAAAGAATGAGGATGGGCAAATTTAAACTTTTGTAACAACCCCTCCAGACGATGCGCTCACTTGCCATATGTAAACAAATGCAGCATCGTGTGAACGATACGACGCTTGTCAATGCGATAGTGTGTGTAGATTTGCCGTGTTTCCTAAGCATCTAAGAATTACGCATCCGTGGGTGGGCAACAAGCATAGCCCAATAGTGCGAAGTCGCAGCAGTTGAACAATTGAATTTTATATGTTTATGTTTTGTGCTGTTATGACATCCATCTTGTGAATGTGAACACTGAATCACACATTGCAGAAACATGCCGTTTTCACTAACCACCCAAGTGTCCTCATGCCATTGCGCAATACGTCGCGCATCCTCGGATACGTGATTTTTAGAAAAATTGCCTAACATTGACCGAAATAGACCTGATCGATCTCGTTGTGCTATTAATTTATGGGTTACGAACTTTCGAGACTGCTTCAGCGTGTAAAAAAGCCTCCAGGAAGATCAACTGGCTCGTCGTCATTCAATGTCATTGAACATATCCAACACTAGTTTATTTCATATATTGCACAAGAACTACAATTACCACAGATTTATCATGGAATTGCGAAATCAGGATCTTATTAGCCGTAAACGGTTTCGTCAGTAGTTTTTGACTTGTTAAACGATACACCTGATCTAATCAACAATGTGTGGATGTCTAATAAACAAAGCAAAGTATTTAAATTAATTTACAATATGTTATAATTAGGGCTGTCAAAAATGTTCCGTGGGACAGTGGCGTACGCGAAATTAACTAATATGAGAAACAATAAACTGTTACAATTTATAACAATGTATGTAAAACTTACCCTCTTAAGCAAGCTAGTTCATCAAGCTAGTTATCACAAACTGGAGATGTGTAGCCATTTTGCAGCATCAGGTATGTTTCTATGGTTGTCTCCATGAGTGATGTTCGCTTTGGTGAAAATATACTCTTATATTTTGAAGACGACCGTTCGACATCTGCTGATGTAATACACGCATACGTGCATACGTAAAATAGTCTTTGAACGCACTTAACGGATCTGGGGCTGCACCATCACATATTTGTCTTAATTTGGTAAAACCGGTGTCTTTATTTAACACACTTGCGAACTTTTCTTTAACGCGCTCATTTGTTGCGTCACCTATATCGTGTAGCAGTAGATTTACTTCGTCCACTATTTGCAATGACTCCGCTAACGACAGCGCACTGTTTTCTATTTTTTTATGCTTTCATGTAATGGTTTATAGTTCTTCGCAATATTTTTTAAAGCTGTTTCAACGGAAATATCTTCGAAATTTGTCTGGCTTTCCTTAATAGCTGCAGCCTTATCTCGATTGAATTGTAGTATCACAGCTTTTATTTGTTGGAAATATTCAGCATAATAAAAAGCTGCCTGCAACCATGTTCCCAACGTGTAAGAATCGGCTGTGGTGGTTCAGGAATACCAATTCAATTCAATTCAAAACAATTTTATTAATAGTTAAAGAAATCAATGTATATGGTCCTCGCTCGACACCCGGTCCATTACCAACCTAGCATCCCCGCGTAAGGTGGCGACGGGGCAATTGTTAGGTTGGGCGGAGCGGGGCCAGTCCGGACTTAAAACTAAAACATTAACAACAAATACAACACCTAAAAAAAACATTTTTAAATTGTATAATAACTCCGAAAACGAGAAAACAAAGACGCATGCAAAAGCATGCGCCGTTGATATAAGACTTTAAAATAATGCAAAAAGAATATAAAATTGTATAAATTTGTGTATAATAATTTTGAATTTTGACAATGCTTCGACGAGCCAAACTGTCACAGTAAAAAGCTCGCCTCTAAACAATACTGAATTGGGAAGCGGGAATGTCCAACTCCGCTTATTTTTGGGTATTTAATGATATTTCGTGTATATGATAATGTGCCGCAATTTACTGATGGTTTGCTTATAATTTGGAATAAATTTTTTGGGGAATATTTGATAACAAAAACGAACAAAAAGAAAATAAGAGAAAAGTGAGAACAAAATTTGGAATTTTGGCGCCCCTTTTATAATGTGGGAGTGTCCTCCCATTTTGTGGGAAGACCGTGGTCTAAAGATGTTGTCTGAAAATTGGTAACGTTTGGTACGGTAATTTGTGTTTTATTCGAAATGGCGCGTTATACTCCCTTATTTGTGTAATGTTGGAGGTTAGTGGACAATCAGAGAGTTTAAATTCGTAAAATTTTTGTGAAGTATCTCTGATATAATCCACTATGGGTACAATGTCGTTGCAAAGTTGTCGTAATTCCCTTATGGGGGTATATCTTGTTGAGTTACTTATGAGGCGAAGGAATTTGTTTTCCAGTACCTGCAATTTGTGTAACGTCGTCGCGCTCGCAGAACACCAGGCCGGCGCAGCATATACTAGGGCTGGTCTCACTATCATCGTATAAATTAATTTTTTATTTTCCCTGTTTAGTCTGCTATTCCCCGCCATCAGGGGGTATAGAGTCCTGGACAGAGAATAAACTTTACGTATCGTCTCGTTAATATGTTTTCCAAAATAAAGTCCTTTATCCAAAGTTACGCCTAAATATTTTACGTCTTGTTTCGTCTCAATTTGGCTGCCCCCCATCGAAATAGGTGTAATTATTTTATTATTTATTCTTTTTCTAGTGAAAACAATAGCCTCTGACTTGGCGACGTTCACCTTCACCTTCCACTTGGCGTAGTACTCCGACGCCCTTACCATGTGCGCCTTTATCAGCTGCCCAGCGGCCTGAGCATGGTGACTGTGACAGTATATGGCGGTATCGTCGGCGTACATCGCAAGCTTGGTGTTCGGGAACTGCGGAAAGTCGGACACATATATGTTATATAATTTTGGCGCAAGGACCGACCCCTGCGGAACGCCTGCTCTAATGTCCCTCTGTGTTGATAGAGTTTTGTTCACTCTCACTCGCAGCGTTCGGCCGTGCAAGTAAGAGTGTAACAGTTGCGTTAAATGGCCCGGAAAGTCGTACCGGTGCAGTTTATATATGATACCGGGCAGCCAGACGGTATCGAATGCTTTCTCAATATCTAAGAGCACCATGGTGGTGCTCTTGTCAAGATTATACTGTCTCTTGACATCATTGACGATCCTGACGATCTGCAGAGTCGTGCTGCGTCCCTTCTTGAAACCAAACTGAAAATCATCGTTGATTTCAAGATCGCCCTGGGCAGTGTTTAGCCGCTTCAGAACGATCTTTTCAACCAGTTTAGATACCGCCGATAGTAAAGATATCGGACGGTAACTAGTAGCCGTTTTCGGATTTTTGTTCGGCTTCAAGATAGGACACACCACCGCGGTGGTTCAGGAATACCGGGACACTTGCTATGAAATGCACGGAGACGTTTAGTAGATTTAAGAAATACTTTTTTGTACTTGCTATTAATGCATCCATCTCTGGAAAACCTTTTCGAATAGTTTCTGCCACAAGATGTAAAGCATGCACTTTACACGTAACATGTATAAACGTAAAACCTTATTCTTGCAAAGAACGGCCTACCGAACGCATTGTCACGGCGCCATCAGTCACAAACATCAACACTCGACTTCTTGACAGTTCAAATTTTTCTAACGTCTCCAGCACCACCCTGGCAATTGTTTCGCTAGTACACTGACTTAGTCTTTTGCTAGCTAGTAACAGTGAAACTGTCGAGGGTCTAGTACTCGAACTATAACATTTAAAATAGAATTTTTTTACAATCTGTTGTCTCATCAACAGATAACCACAGCGGTATATTTTTTAATTCACATTTCATCTTATTTACCATGTCTACGTGTACAGTTGGTATATAGTTACATAACGTTGTGCGACTTGGTAACTTCACCTGGGCATTGTATTTATTCTAGAACTCTCGAAATGGTTGTTTATCGAGTATGTGCAGCGGAACATCACAGGCAATCAGCATTAATAGTAAATCAAACATAAACTGTGTTGTTGAACGCACGCCATTTTTTTTATTTTTATGGTGTACACTATTTACGTGAAGTCCAAAATCACGCTTATCCCAGCACATAAAATCTTTCTCGCAGATTTTACAAATTATTTTAGCACTATCATAGAATAAATCCGGAAATTCACCTATGAATTTATTCACTTTGTCAGCAAATGGCCGTTTTCTACCCCTGCGCCTGCGTACGTCTGCCATGCTTTATTATTAAATTAATATCAACAATACAGTACAGCAAATAAAATAAAAACACAAAAACAATTTGCAATACGCCCAACTGACTTAACGTGTACACAACCCGAAAGCTAATAATAGACTGGACTGGAGAAAGAGTTTCGCGGTCAAGGTGAATACCGGCGACAGTAAGTACATCTGTACTCTACGACCATGATACACAGAAACGATTTGCAGCTTTAGTTATGATGAAACGCGATAATAATGTAAAAGGGGGGATAAAGCTATATCATAATCACAGGAAATAGTTATCTCCATGTAAATATTGCAGGTGTAGTGTTTGGTTATTGGAAGGGGTAGCTTGAAAGACATATTTTCATGTTGCTATTGATCGGATGACAGTCAAATTATATGATGAATGGAAAATTGCAGAAGTGTCGTATAAAGGAATAGAGGCGTATAAATATATTACGTTGTATGTAGGGCTTGAGCAAGGAAATATTTACAGAACATCAAACAAGAATGTGTCATTATCTCAAGTAAACAGTAGTTGCTTTATTTCCTTTTCGGTTGCGAAATTCTGTTATGCGACAGTTATTGTTCTCCAAATGTCTGTTAATTCGTAAAATCCTCAACGATTTATGATAACAAACTTATTTGATTACAAAATATACTGTCGTGTTTTTTATAAACCAGTAGGAACCGGTTAGTTAATATTTTAAAATCGCACTTATTTATGCAATATCTAAGAACTAATATATTTTTCTGAACATTTTTATAGAAATGTCATCCATTAATGCTGGGATAAATAATGCAAAATTATTACTTAATTCATATTCTGGCAATAAAAGTTGAAATTTTCCGAATACCTTCTTTGCACGACATTCTACTATTAAGTTCACTGGATATTTAACGTCATGTACATTACGTTCAATTATCGCGTGTAGCTGATGTTAATTTATGGAAATGCTTTAATTCACGTTTAATTCAAACATATTTTAAATTAATGAGCAAGTGGTCGGTTTTTATAGCCAATAATGTTTTAATTATCTACATACAAGGTACATACGAGTATGTACATTGTTAAAAACAATAATTAACTAGTAAAATAATGCGGTGCGCGTGTGTGTGTCTATGTGGATGTGAGTGTGCGTGCGTGCGTGTGCGTGTGTGTGTGCGTGTGTGTGTAAATGTGTATCCTCGATAACCCAAAAAATACTAATGGGAGACTTCCCAAATTTGGCAGTTAAGATTTTCAACAACATTTTAGGTGACACATTAAATTTGGTGAATGTGGTACCACCAGAAGAGACATAATGAATGAAAGAAGAAAAAAGGTACAATTTCGGGAAAAAGAATTAAAAATGTTATTGCATTTCTGGACGAATCTCGGCAAATTATAATGAAAAAAACATAACTTTATGGAAAAAAATCTGTCTGCATGTCTGTCGTATCGCGATAGCAACCACAGTTTTTGAGAGAAAGCTCTCAAACTTCGTACACTTGTTCTAAAGGCCAAAGACAATGAAAAATTCGATGATGAGCAAAATTGGCCAGTTGAAAGGTCTTGGGTCCACTGAACCCAAACTTTTTTTGTATTTGACTTTACAAAAAAATATATTCTTGATGAAAGATTGTAAATCATGTCTACTATATCAAGCGAATAAAATATATTTTCCAAGTAATTAAATAAAGCTGATGTAAACTGAAATTTTGTACGCATTTGACCTCATAAAATGGGGCTAGGATAAATCTGGCAGTTTGACATTTGAAATATCTAATTTGGTTACAAAAATGTCAATGTCAATAAGAAGAGATTATTAAAATATATGACATGAATTATTATTGACAGTATCGAAGGACACTGATAATAAATTATTAAAAAATTTTCATGAAACAAGGTACGCTATTAAAATTTAATTGAGGTAAGTGAAGAATTAAATATAATGAATTGTTTAGATCAGGATGATATATACTAATACTTAATTCCTCCCTTATGAGTTAGTTTCGTCCCATTGGTATTTTACCTACTCTCTCCAAAATCCTTGAGAAAATAGTCTCAGATCAAATAACAACATACCTCAATGACCATAATATTTTACCAACTTCTCAATCTGGTTTTAGGGCTCAGTATAGTACTACAACTGCTCTTTTAAAAGTAACTGATGATGTATTTAAAGAAATCGATCTTAACAGTAATATTTTCTTGATTCTTTTAGACTTTAGCAAGGCGTTCGATACTTTGGAGCATGCTACACTGTGTACGAAATTGCAATACTTTGGATTTAATAATACAGCGATTTCATTTTTTGAAAATTTTCTTGTTGCTCGGCGTCAAAGAGTTATTCTTAACTATAATGAAATTTCTACTTCTAATACTATTATTCGTGGTGTACCACAGGGTAGCATTCTAGGGCCCTTGCTGTTTTCTATTTATACTGCAGATTTTAATAAATATCTTCAACATTGTCACTCTCACCAATATGCTGATGATACCCAAGTATATATTTCATTTAATTTTAATGATCTTTCGACAGCCGTGTCTAAAATTAATGCAGACTTAGACACAATTTCCAAGGTATCGTCAGCACATAGTCTTATTTTAAATGAGTCAAAAACTGAAATGCTTGTATTTGGAAGTAAAAAGGAGGATGTCACAATTGATCTTGAATTTAAAGTTAAACTTAATGGCCAACTTTTACTACCTAGTAATTTTTGTAAAAATCTGGGTATATGGCTTGACACAAACCTTAGATTTTCTAAACATGTAAATCATCCAGTTCAAAAATCATTTGGTAAACTTAAACTGATGTACACTCATAAAAAAAATTCTTAGCTCGGACGTAAAGTTAAAATGATGTGATTCTCTCATCTTGTCATCTTTGTCTTACTGTGATATTGTGTATTGGCCTGCTTTACTTTCCAGAGACAAGGAGAGTTTGCAAAAAATTCAAAACGCGTGCTTGAGGTTTAGTTATAGTCTGCGCAAGTACGATCACATTTCAGCTAGCCTATTGGCATCGAAATGGCTTAATCTTAACGAAAGATTTCAGCTCCATATGTCGTGTGCAATATTTAAGATATTAAAATCTCAAAAACCTGAATATCTAACAGCCAAATTACTTAAAAATAGTGATCTACACATGCGTTTTACTCGCCATCGTGACCTACTTTGTATTCCTAAGCATAGATTAGCCCAGTTTCAGCGATCATTTAGTTACGATGCTGCAAAGGTTTTTAATGCCTTACCTAATAATTTTAAGTCACTTTATCTATTAATTTTAATATGTATATGCTTCAATTTTAATCTTGTATGTAGTTTTGATTTTGTTTGAATTTATTCATCATTTATGTATGATCATTGGTTTATTTTCTTGTATTTTGTATACATTATTATATAGTAATTATTGTTTTATTTGGTTATCAATATTCTTTTATTCGGATGGTTGTATGGAAGAGCGTATTATATATGAATACCGCCATCCCGTTTTAAAATTTTTTGTAATGAATTTTTAAGACATATTATTATTATTATTATTATTATATACTGATATAAGAAAGTTATGTGCTGGCCACATCAGATATTTTGATTTTCACAAGGATCAATTTTAAGTGTGCTATTTTTCTCCGTTTCCATAAACGACCTTATGAATTTGCTAAGATGTAGAAAACTATTTTCTGTAGATTAATGCAATATTTTTCGATTATTTATTGTATAAACGATTGTAACCGATATGGCAAGATACATAACTGTGTGACATTGACATTGCAACACTTAGTAATGGTTTTTGATAAACACAGCCTCGAAGGTAGGTATTTACAATAATAATACTAGACATGCCATAAGATTTAGATTATGATCTGTACGTAAGTGAAAATCTGGGAGTAATAAAATAAATAAACAAATCAGTAAAACCCAGAAGTAGGCGGATAGACGAACGGTTTTTGTAACCGTAGTTGAAAAACCCTAGTCACAGACACATGGTAGACCCTGTAAAACTTTTCCGTTCATTTTAATGGCAAGGATTTACACTTTTAAATCCAATAAATTTGCTAGAGCCACAATTAGGTTTCTACATTAATTATGTAAATTATTATTATCATCATCAAATTAATGTCGAAAAACTCAATTTAATCCAGATGTTTTAATTAACCTTTATTAATGAAAGCGTAGTTACATTTATTATCAGTAAAGGCATTTATCTGTTTGATGTTTATATTACCTGAGCGTTTTATTTTAATTGGAGTTATATATATTTTATAGATAAATACCAGAAATATATAGGCTTGAAACTCTATTTGAAAGCTTCTAATAAATGTTATTTTTAATTCAGACGTGGCCACTATATGCCTGTTAAGATATTTATAATGTCAATACGATTAATTTATAAAATAAAAAAACTTTGTTTTATAAATTTAGCAAAATATTTAAAAAACATCAACCAGTCCAATATTCAGTAGTTATTGATTCAACATTGAACCTATTAGACTTATTAGTATAGTGATATTGAAACAATTTCTGTATAGCTTTTGAAATTGTGTTATATGATATTATTTTCCTCATGTCAAGCTTCTCATTCATGGATTTAAGGTTGGTAGATCCACCAACAGGAACTTATTCTGTATTATACAACACCTAGCAAAAGGCACTGATATTGAAAACCAGATTAATTTCGATCATTTGACTTTTCTCAAGTCTTTGATCGTCTAGATCATGACACACCACTTAACTAAGTATTCTGTTTTGTTGGTTCTCTCATTATGTTTTCTTTTCTTCCCATTTGCACAATAGAAAACAGTATTTAGTGATGGGACTCGAGTGACTTTTTTTCACTCGAATAACTCGGTAGGTTTCGAAGTTGAAACTCAGTTTCATTGTTATAAAACTCGAGCCAAAAGTAAGGTCGAGTAAAACTCAAAAAATCGACTCGACTTTTGACTCGAGTCGTTTTTTGACTCGAGTAGATTTTTGATTCGAGTCGATTTTTGAATCAAGTCGCTTTTTGACTCGAGTCGCTTTTTTGACTCGAGTCGCCTTTTAGACTCGAGTCGCTTTTTGACTCGAGTCAAGTTTCTTTAATTTAATTGTTTATGGTTTTATTAATATTTTTAAATATTCTTTAGTGCCAGTGTGATTTGTTTATATAATATAAATATGAAAGATTATTTACATGAAGGCACTGAAGGCACTAATCTTGTAAAAGTAATAAAGATGAAAACATGTAACCATGAATGAAATCACTAATCAATTACTATATCATCGGGTCATCGGGATCGGGAATTCCCCTCCGGGTTTGTTGTTTCATGTTTGTAGGTCAGATTGTATAATTATTAATTAAAAGGTTTGTTCGTAGAGCAGTTTCCAACCGTTTGAAACTATCAGAAGCATGCGCACATTGTTGTAGAGATACGCTTGTTCAATCAGAACGTTTGTTATTGCAGAGCTCTCGTAATACTCGCATCTCTATAGTCAGAAAACTATCACAAATCGCCTTTACGTACAAACCTATAATTGTTACATACGACGTTATTACGACGTATTAGAAAATTAGAAATTAGAACTTACAATTCTTTAAAATCAAGATTCACACGATTGCAGCAATCAAACTGGCACATTCATGTTCATAAAGATTTGTTTTTCGATTCAATTAGTTCGAAATAAATAAAAAACCGTAATCGGTGTGTATTAAATATTAAATACTGTATTTATTTATTATTTTGTGCTAAACAAGAGTTTAATTTAATGTTAATTTAATATAAAAAAATAAATATGGTGGTTTTCTTTAAATGTCATTTTATATACAATGTTAATTAAATATTTAATTTTGTATTTGAAATGTGTTGATTTGCCAGAAAAATAGTATTTGACCTGGGTCCATTTATTATTTTGTATTTCAATTATTATGATTTATGTTTATCCTTTCGATTTTTCAAACTTATGTTGGATTTAGATGGTAGTGTTTTACATGCTGAAAGATTACCAAAAAGAAAAAACCTAAATACACTTTAAAAACCGTTTAGCAAACCACTGAATCAACTACTTACTCTATAGTTCGCCTCGAGTTTGTTTTCGACTCTGCCCTGACTCTAGACTCTAGTCAAACTCAACTCGATTTAAAACTTAAATCATATTAACTCACTGATTCGAGTAGCAATAACTCGACTCGAGTAACAACTTTACTCTAATTGCAACTCGACTCGATTTAAAACTTGAATCATAGTAACTCACTGATTCGAATATCAATAAATCGAGTCGAGTAACAACTTTACTCGAATTGCAACTCGATTCGAGTTAAAACTTGATTCCATTAGCAATAACCCGAGTCGAGTAACAACTTTACTAGAATTGCAATTCGACTTGAGTTAAAACTTGTTTCGAGTAGCAATAACTCGACTCGAGTAACAACTTTACTCGAATTGAACAGCCATATGACTCGAGTCACTCGAATCGGATTTTGACTCGAGTCACTCGAGTATTTTCACACTCGAGTCCCATCACTAATGTAGAGTACCATGGTTAAAAGTCTGGACCTTTATTGTTCATAATGTTTATAAACAACATTGTGCCTCCAATGCATGTCTCTTTTGTATGCAGACCATTTAAAATATATAGGACCCTAAGAACAATAAATGATGGTATCTAATTTGTTTACACTTGGTGTGAAAGGAACAAGTTGCCGCTGAACGGTGGAAATTGCTATATTATGTCATACAAAAAAGTGTCCGATAATTAACAATTATCTACTGAATGATCAGGTCGTGAAAAGATGTAATCAGTTAAAAGATCTTGGTGTAATATTTGATTGCAGGTTAACTTTTGTTGATCACATATATCCTCTGTTACCAATGCGGCATATAAATTGCTAAAATGTTCTATTTAAGCAAAGAATTTTTAAGGCAGCTCTAAATAAATACGTTCCATATTTGTTTCAAATATATCAAACTATCGGTTCGTAGCATTAACTAAATATGACACACTTGAAATTATTAAACTCTCAACTGCACTTATAATTTATAAATTACCGTACATTAATTAATCGATAGGTTAATATTGACCATCTTCCAAACAATTCAGTGAGAGCAGTGCGAGGCAACTCGCAGAGAGCGGTCCGTCTCCTGATGATGCTTGGAGGCAACATCCGCGCTGACCAGCGGAGTTTAAAATTGACGGTTACTACTTAAATATTTTGCTCAATTTTTTTTTATGACAAGGTAATGTCCCAAATTAATAATATTAGTTGTAATAAAACATACATATTGACTGAACTGTAGACAAAGCGCTTGAACAGGTCGATTTTATTTAAGGGGGACATTTAAAAACACCACCACATAAATTAGACAACCCCCAAATCCAAAGCTGGAGCTGCACGGGCGAGGGTTACCTGTTAAAGAAAACGTGGACACACAACCAATCACTATACTCCGTTCATTCATATAAGCACATAAAAAATTGTTTACTTGGGCCCGCAGGCAACGTTTAATCGCGCATAGTTCTCTAGCATAGGTGCTTGCTGCATTATTAATGCACAAATTGTATTTATACTATAATACCACGCGCCTATGCTATGTGCTTATATGGGATGAATGGACTATAGTATTTAAAAAAAAAAATATGAAATAGTCGGCAGGATTCCTTGATGCCACGCCAATTCGCCAGGATAGTAATTCCCACTGTTACTAAAAGACTTCATTCCCTAGCTATACAGCTATTTAATTTCTAAAATACTCAAATTTTAAACCACCCGTTTTATTTTTATTGCTGTTTCCATTTATTTTAATTCTGATAAATGACACCACACGGCGTAAATCAAATTATGTGTTGTAAATAAATAAAACGCTTTGCCCATTTTAAACCCCGTTATTAAGATAGACAATTTTTCATAATTTATCAGCACGAATTATTTCCGCTTAGCCCATGGACAAATTAACTCAATTTAATGCTCATAAAATACAGACCAACTGTCCCCTCGGCCGTAAAAAGGCGGTTGCAAATGTGTAAAACATACGCGAATTTCAATTAATTGAAGCCGTTGGAGAGGGTGTAAACCCTAATGCGGTACACATATCGCCCATCCTGAAAGCTGTTAATATAAACATGGTTTTAATGCGCCCACACCTGCTCCTGCAATCTATAATGTTATAAAGCTCGCGGCGCGGCTGGAATAAAGTCAGCGGATGAGCTTATAAGCCCACGATTAAATTAGTGGTAGGCGAGATGAGCACTGATTGATACACCAAATCAAATACGAATGATTACTGTTAAGTCAATTATGGCAAATTTAATAAGTGAGGCATATTTGATTGCGGTATTAAGCCGGAAATTACAATGGTCCCTTACAAAGCAAATACGTCGGCTTATTTCTCTTTTGGCTTCACTTTCGCAAAGTCTGTCTCCTGGTTAAGGCCGTGTTTTCATTAGGTGGCAAATATATCTGCATCACTTTTAAACTGTTTTTATTCGTGTTAACCAGAAACAATAACAATTAATTCATTTTAAGTAAAATGCATAAAATCCGAGATAAATTCAGTAACTGAATTTAGTTTTTGGCAAATTAAGTTGCAGAAATGCTAACATTTCATAATTTAAGGAGCTGGGATTGCATTCCGGTGCCCGCAGAAGATTTGTGACCCATTTCCAGTATCAGATACTTTAAAAATTTCAATTCAATTTCAATTTTCAATTTCAATTTTCAATTTATTAGGTAGAGTAGTAGAATAGTACAATGTTATTACACTTTGTGGTAGACTATAACCTAAAATATATTAGAATTACAATATACAATACATATAATAGTAAGTAACACATGTAAATCAGCATCACCAGGCCGAGATGAAATCAACTAAGCACAAAATGCTTGTTTTGTGAATTTCATGTCTTCCTGGTTGATGAGTAAATTAATTGTATAGTTTTCTATATTAAAATAGAAATGAACAGAGAGAGATAGGAAAATATTATAACTAATAGTTGACAAAACGAGACAGAGGATTTGTACCAGCAACACACGGCAGTAAGTGAGTACGTACTATAATACTAATATACTATGATTGGGAAGATAAATGTCTTATATTATTTCAACTTAGTTCGAAGATATTAAACTTATTATGGTCGAGTTTTCCATTTAATGCAGGATATTCTTTATAGAATCATGATTTTGGGTAATGAATTTTTTTATTTCAATTTTGTATTTACTACTTTCCTATGGTTTTTAGATACAGCGGTAAAATATTGTATAACTTTGGTCCGAGATAGTAGACAAATCTTTGTGTATGGCTTTTTTTGACTAATGGCAATCCTATAGACCTATTTTCTGTAAACCTGGTTTCATATCTAGAATGGGCTGGTGAGGGGTTCTTGTCATATGTACATGTGTAATAAAAGTGATAAGCAAAGAGATTTCTTATGTTGAATACGTCAGCTTCTTTATATAATTGTGTAGAGGAGTAGAGTTTTTTTTTCTTTAAAATTATCTTTAGAATACTATTTTGCGCTGTTTGCAGAATAATCATTATATTATTACGTACCCCCCCTCCCCAGATAATAATACAATATCTAATCAGTGATTCTACTAGCGATTTATATATAGTCATCAGATTTTTCCTATCTAATATATCCCTTAAAGTAAAGAATTTATGCGTAAGTTGTCTAATTTTTTTTGTGACGTAAGTAACATGCTCGTCCCATCTTAGATGATGGTCAAGCATAACTCCTAAATATTTGATGGTACTGGTTTTCCCAATTTTGGGGCAACTACAATTTATTTGTTGTAAACATGTATTATTATGTATATTATGCACTAATTCTCTAGTAGGTTGATCGGTAGCTAATAAGGTGAAGGTTAGGAATTTAGTTTTTTGAATGTTTAAGCTCAATAAACTAAAGTTTAGCCACTTAGAAATCAGAGTTAAACTTTCTTCTGCATTGTTATATACTATATCCCATGAATTTTCCCCAAATACAATGGCAGTGTCATCAGCATAAGATACTAAATGTGGCCTTGAAATTGTTTTAATTTTGTAATGCTGTTAATATACAGAAGGAAAAGTATTGGACCCAATACAGTCCCTTGTGGTATGCCCATGGTGATGTTGAGCGAGTCACTGTATACGTCATCAATTTTTACGCATTGTCTTCTATTTGTGAGATAATGTTCTATTCGACATAGTGTAGGTCCACGTATACCATTGTTTTGGAGTCTATTTAGTAACAGTTGATGTGGCATGGTATCAAAAGCTTTCGCTAAGTCAAGAAATACAGCCATGCTTTTTTTTGATTTGTCTAGGTTTGCTACAATTTTTTGTATCAAGTCCATCACTGCATGCTCCGTACCTATATTTTTTTTAAAGCCAAATTGTCTATTTGTGATCACATCATGATTACCAAAAAATTCCACCAGTCTGTTTTTAAGGCATTTTTCGAATATTTTAGCAAAATTATTGATAACTGAGATAGGTCTATAGTTGTTTAGATTTTTGTAATCACCAGATTTATGTACGGGGGTAACGTTTGACTCCTTCCATTGGTATGGTATTAGACTAGTTTTAAATGTTAAATTAATTAAATATACTAATGGTTTAATTATATATAAGTGTATGGATTTTATTACGTTAGCTGATATCCCGTCTGGTCCAGCTGAAGAGTTATTTTTTAAACTGCTAATTATTTCAATGATTTCATTTTCTTTTACAGGTTTAAGGAATATCGATGATAGCATGGAATCATTTTCTAGGATATTGTTAGGCAGGTTATCAATTTATTCAATTCTTTCAGACATTTTTGTGCCAATATTTATAAAATAATCGTTAAAAACATTAGCCTTTTCTATACCTATTACTTGTTACTTCTAGTCCTTCATCATTTAATATATTGATGTTTTTAATTTGTTTATGTGTTGGCGTCGAATTTGAGGCACTATTTACAGTTTCCCAATTTTTTTTACAATTTCCTTGTGTATCTGCAAGCCGATTTTTATAATATTGATTCTTGACATCTCTGATTAATTTATTCAGCATATTTCTATATTCTACATGTTGTTTCTTTAGTTCAGCTTAGTTTTTGCAAAATGCATGTAATGCATTTTGCAAAATGCCCCTGAAGGCATTCTAGATGAGATTATTGCAAGTGTTGAAAATTCAATTCAATAACCTTCCTGATTCCTCTGGAGAATTTGTCAGAGAAGCATGCAGACATCAAATCTCGACAAATATTGTCACTAAAGTAAACAGAAAGTCAAAATCCACAAAGGATAGAAAAATTATCAAACGGTTGCGTGAAAATGATTGTTTTTATTTAAAAACTGGTATGAATAATATGGTTATTTTAGATAAAGAAGGACTATTAAAAATAATAACCTACCCTCGAGCCGCACCTGACCGTCCTGATACGCGGGGAGTTCTGGGGGTGGAACCCTTCGATGAGAGGATGGGATTTAATGACCTGTGTTTTAAGTACAATATATGTGAAAAAGAGAGTTAACGAAGATCGGTTAAAAACTACATATCGTCTCTATTTATTTACCGACCTATTTTGTTATTTGTACATATTTAACAGTTGTTATCATTCAATACAGGGTGGGGTAATAGTGCGTCGGACCTCGATATCTAGAGTTCTACGATAACTAGAAATTTTTTTAAAAAATTGCAAGTAAACTAGATAATAAATATAGTTTAAAAAAACTAAAAAACACGCTTTTAAAGCACATCAAACTAAAATGTGAAAAATAATTATTAATATAAACTGAAAACAATAATGAACGAAAAATACTAGTATTATTGTGAAAAAAGCGTGGGTTGCTCGATATACGAAAAATATGACACAAAGCGCCCCACGCTTTTTTCACAATAATACTAGTATTTTTCGTTCATTATTGTTTTCAGTTTATATTAATAATTATTTTTCACTTTTTTAGTTTGATGTGCTTTAAAAGCGTGTTTTTTAGTTATTTTAAACTATATTTATTTTTCACTTTTTTAGTTTGACGTGCTATGAAAGCGTGTTTTGTAGTTTTTTTAAACTATATTTATATTGCTTATTGATGCTGATATTATAACATATTACGATCCAACAGATATTTCTGAAAAAAAAAATATTTTTTTATTTCAGCCATGGGATTTGAACTCACGCCCGAGGAGTACGTCGTTTCGCGTCGACTAAGACTTGCCCATTCGGCCAACGACCGAACTGAGAATCACGGAATATACTTACAATATTAAGCCTCTTGCTCTCACGCAGAGGATACGTGAGGAAAGGATTGGCGATCCTGATCAGGATAATGATATAAACTTATCAAATTATTGTATTGTTACCGGTTCTTCGTAAGTGTACAAAGTTTCAATTAAATCTGTCCGTTTGAAGTGGGTCAAAATCGAGTCCAAAGAGTCGGTTACAAACAAACAAACAAACAAACATACAAGTGAAGCTAATATAAAAGCGTGTTAAGAAGTCTATAACTGGAAATTATTTTCGAACATACAGGGCGAGCCAAGACGAAATTACAGGACCAAGTGCCTTTTTTTTAAAATGGAATGCTATGTATATCTTACTTGCAGTGCAGGCGCCAATACGTGGAATACCGTGGTTTCAAGTCTGGCGAATTCATTGCTTCATCTGGTGTACCACCGGGTTTCATACTTGGGCCTCTTCTTTTTGTTATTTTTATCAATGACATCGTAGATATGATTGACGTCAATTGTCTTCTGTACGCAGATGATTTGAAAATTTATTGTGATATTAATTCTATCTGCGATTCCCTTCAATTGCAAATAAATTTGAATAAAATTAATGACTGGTGTGTAAAAAATAACTTGGCACTGAATGTGCAGAAGTGTAACGTTCTGTCTTTCACAAAAAAAACCGAACCGTATATTTACAATTATACACTCAATAATATGTCTCTAAATAGAGTAACTGAATTTAAAGACTTAGGAGTTATTTTTGATTCAAAGCTGAGCTTTAATCTTCATATTAATGCTGTTGTACTTTCTAGTTACAAAAACCTTGGTTTCGTTATAAGGCATTCACGAGGGTTTAATGACACTGACGTTTTATTTTTACTATTTAATTCTTTTCTTCTGTCTAAGATAGAATATGCTAGTATAATTTAGAATCCTGGGTATCAAACATATAGTAATAATTTAGAAAGTATACAACGCAAATTTTTAAAGTACGTATCCTTTAAGATTGATGGCATTTACCCAGTTATTGGAGCGCCACATGAACAACTATTAACTAGGCATAATATGTTGAGTCTAAAAGATAGAAGACAAATGCATTCTCTTATATTCTTACGTAATATTATTCATAATAAGATTGACTGCCCTTCTATTTTAAAACTTAATTTTAATATTACCTTAATCGCAACTAGGCACACTGTCACTTTCTATTTACCAACACCAAGGACCAATTTACTTAAATTTTCACCTTTATTTTGTTTATGCAACAATTATCATTCCGTTCAAGATAATTTGGATATTTTTATCTGTCGCATTAACTCGATCAAAAAGTTATTTGTAAGAAGTAATATAAGTGCTGTTTAATGCATTTCTTTTTTTTGCTGCTGCAAAATGTGTTCCATTTGAAAAAATTGAGAAAATTCAATTTAAAAAGTTCTTAATTGAATACTAATTTTTGGCCACATTTTTAGGAAATGAAAATGATTCAAAAATATTAATTATATGTCTCGTAACTGGTATTCACATAAGTTTTTCTTAAAACCCATAATTGTGACTGTGGTGATTTTTTTAATATCCATCTGCAGATGGCATTATTTCAACAAAAAAATTCATTACATCAAAGTGGTTGGGAGATAGCCAATAATGATATAGGAATGAATAGAGCCTAGAAAGATGCTTCAAAAAATGTACTGATATACATAGCATTCCATACAAAAAAAAAGGCACTTGGTCCTGTAATTTCGTCTTGGCTTGCCCTGTATGTTCGAAAATAATTTCCAGTTTTCTATCTAGTTTACTTCCAATTTTTTAAAAAATTTCTAGCTGTCGTAGAACTCGAGATATCGAGGTCCGACGCACAATAGCCCCACCCTGTATAAAAGTTGTTTCCGAATCTAGGGTTTGATTTTAACGAACCAACGAGTATACGAATAATTTATTTACAAGGACTATTATGGACGGGTAGACAACCTGATTAGTAATGGGTTATAAAAAACTTTCTAGAAATCTATTACCAAAAATGATTACTTACTTCGGTAATCATTTTTGGTAATGGACTTCTAGAAATGTACTTAACCCTATAAAAACCTCCAGCTTTAAATAGGGGGTTACATGTATCTAACCCAAGTGTACTTAGATTGTAATGCTTGCCCAAGATACATAAACCAGGAAAGTCGGTGCGTCATATTGTTTCAGCAATTGCATCACCGACTTACCACCTATCAAAATGGTTAACAGAGGAGTTCGAAAGTTTACCCATTGCCCCACCTAGTTTCTCTGTGATATTAATTCCAATTACTTCATTTATAAGGTGAACAATATTCAGTTGCAAGAAGGTGAAATTTTTCTCCTTTGACTTTTGTTCATTGTTTCGAAATTCCTCGATATTTCAAAATTAACGAGAAAATCAGATTTGTATCGATTCCATACAATCCTCGATTGGTATTGGTAGATTTTCAAACCTATATGTATGACTCAAGCATGTTATGTAAGACAATTATTTCAAACACCTTATCAACATTATTTATAATTGTTATAGCGCGGTAGTATTAGTATTAGTATATAAGATTTACTGCCTTTTTGTGAATTGGACAAATTTATTTTGAAACTTCCACTTATCAGGAAATGTATTTGTATGCAAAAGTACGTTAAAATGTGAAAAAGTAGTGCAGCTGATAAGCTTGAACAGTTTAAAAAAAACGCTGGCAGACCATCAGAACGTGCAGTAAATTTAGGTTTAATTTTCTTAAGAGCCTGTTCAGTTACCCTTGTAACTAACTGTAGTGTTAAAATTATCGAACGTATCTGGAAAATAATCTACGTTATGGACTTGACAGAACATAGGAAGAGCCAAAGTTTTCAACAAATGAATTTGCAATATCTTCCAGATTGTCAAGACTACTGTTGTTGTTCATCACCATGATGGATGGGTAATGAACTAGATTCTTTTTTTATTGTTGACATACGCCCAGAAGCCTTTTGGGTCAGATGCTAATTTACTTTCGAGGGACTGATTGTAAGTAATTTTTATCCTCATCGGCAAGATTACTGGATTTTTTATAAATGCGAGAAATCACATATTTACGTCTTATATCGGTGATTATATTTTTGGCAAACCATGGAAGAAATTTTTTTGAGGGATGTGTCTGGTACAAATTTAATTACGTTGTAATTGATAACAGAGTACACGGCCTCTACAACTTGTCGACTAAGGTAAGTTTGGTTAAATCGTATTTTGATATTTGGATTTCACTGTTGCTCTGTGTCCCACCTGTATATATGTATAATATCATGAATAATGCCTTAAAGCAACTAAATGTAGTACAAAACTCCATATTAAAAATAATCTTTAAAAAAGACAGACTATACCCCACAAATCTATTATACAAAGATAAAATATGTAACATGCGTACCCTTTATATCATATCCATTTGTATATATATCCACAAAAACAAAAATCAAAATGACTACATATCTCACAGCCATAGTACGAGAAGTAAAGACAACCTGCATATTAAAATACCAAATAATAAAAAAAATATCAGCCATAGATTTCTAAATTACTTAGCTCCAAAATTTTATAACCTACTACCAAAGGAAATTAAAAAATATAAAAATATCAAAAAAATTCTCTAATTTAAGCAGGACATATCAGCCAAAATTATTCTGACTTTATTAAGTTATTTTGACCCCCGAGGTACTTTTATATACATAGTACTAATCATAATTATTGACAGCGTATACACATTCACTATTATTTTGTTATTATTACTGTTATGCATTTTTCTATATACCAAACACTTTACACATTACACACTATTTTTTACACTATTTACAGTGCTCAAAAAATAAGTATATAATATTTAAGTTTAGCTTAAGGATTATCTTTAAATACTTATAAATGTTTCAGACTCTTTTAAGACAACGTATTGAGATACCATCATAAAATAATTAAAATATACAGAGTGGGCTCATACAGGAGCTCAGGTTCACCTAAGCTCCTAGGTGCCAGACACAAAAAATAATTATAATTAGGTACATAATAATTTAATGTAAAAACCTACTAATGTTTACAAATTTTTAAATGAATGAATGAATAAAAAATGAAATGAGATATATCGCTGAGATTTTTCACTGAGTTTTGCCTCAAATTGATAATGGCTGAATAAATTATCATTACTAATTTAAACGCATCCCGCTAGTTTTGGTGATAAGCTCTCTACAAATCTAATGCGAACGGATTGCCAAATAAGCCATAAATTATCAAATCCACTTCGGTCACCTGATGGTTATTTTATTTGGTAACAAATTGAAAAGCGTATTGCTACAGTTCCGCCCTTAATATATTAAGCGGTGGGCCAGATGTGACAAAAAGGGACCGAAGGGAAACCCCAACTGTCCTTCTGACGTCAAAGGACGAAAGGGCTTTTACATGGTGGTATCGCACATCTCCCCAGGCAACTGTATACAACTTTGGGCTGTCTCATTACCGGTGATTACCGCATTTCTCTCTGCCTTTCGCAAATGAAAATTGTGCTGGAGTTGCCGCTGATTATGACACATCAAGGGAGTCTCACCCTCTGATTTCGGCACGTAATGGGGAGGTTTTACTACAAGTATAGTTAGGTTTACATGCGCCTTCATTATGAAAGGTCCTGGACGTCACAGAAGCTTGATCAAATATTTAGAAAATAAAAAGCACCTTTCTTGAATAATAATTATTTACGATATTTCTATTTTCAAATGAATAATGTTTAATGTCGAATTGATAAAAAAGGTTTAATATCAAAGTACAAAATCGGACTAATCATGTTCATCAGTCGTGATAAAATGAGTATTTGCCCATTTTTTTTTATTTGAAAATCTAAAACCAGACATAAGCATAAGACACGTGTGTTTTCTTTATTTTTTCTTTTCATTTAAACTGAAAAAAAAAGATTTAGTCAATGTCTCGTGACCACACTAAGCGCAAATTTAGATAGGGCGCCAAATGTAGTTATTTTTAAGGTACATCATAATCTGCAGTTGTATGATGTTACCACATTTTACATCTACGAATAAAGAGAATTCTCTATATTCGTAGTTTTACATTTGACCGTAACCTCATTTTTCATTTTCGTTTGTTTATTATTGAAGGGTCTGTAGTGGTTTCTCAATAATTGTTATAGATTTACTTTAATTTTTAACATGAGGGTATCTGTAAAGCAGAGAAATGAAATTCTTACGATGATTGGGTATGGTGATAGGATGCGAACTCAACATTCAAAATGGCCGTATCTATCAACTTATCAATTTTAGACCCTAAGTGTGACGTATTTTTGGAATCAGCAGTTGAATAGAATCCAAAATTGGAGAAATATATAGGGTGTTTTATTTAAAAAAAATATTGATGACGTCATAACGGAAACAGTGATGACGTCATAAACAAAAAATAAAGGAGACAATGCTCAACTGAAATTAAAAATCGACGTGTCTGTGGATGTTTCCTAAATATTTTTGGTTTAAGAAATAATGAATTTATTCCATACTTTACCGGCACACTGTATATTATACGTATTCTTCAATACGGAAGTTTATATAATATGAGTAATAATCAAAAACCTCAAATTTCCCAAAAAAGAAAGCTGTGTGTCAGAAATTTTGCGGTAAGACCGCCGCACTACCGCTAATATGTCGCGCCGCACCGTCGTTAATATGTCGTCACCCCTGGAATGTTTAAGTTCACGTTAAATTTAGCAATAACACAAAACCACAAAGTATCTTGAGACAACCAACCGTTGACTTTATCTTGATATGGCTAAAAAAAATATTATGATGAGTAGGGCTGTCAAAAATGTTCCGTGGGATAATGGCGTACGCGAAATTAACTAATACGAGAAACAATAAACTGTTACAATTTATAACAAAGTATGTAAAACTTACCCTCTTAACTAGCTTGATGAACTAGCTTGCTTATCACAAACTGGAGAAGATGTGTAGCCATTTTGCAGCATCAGCTATGTTTCTATGGTTGTCTCCATAAGTAATGTTCGCTTTGGTGAAAATATATTCTTATATTTTGTAAACGACCGTTCGACATCTACTGATGTAATACACGCATACGTGAACGGATCTGGGGTTGTATAATCCGCTAACGACAACGCACTGTTTTCTAAGTTTTTTATGCTTTCATGTAATGGTTTATAGTTCTTCGCAATATTTTTTAAAGCTGTTTCAACGGAAATATCTTCGAATTTTGTCTGGCTTTCCTTAATAGCTGCAGCCTCATCTGGATTGAATTGTAGTATCACAGCTATAATTTGTTGGAAGTATTCAGCATAATAAAAAGCTGCCTGCAACCATGTTCCTCAACGTGTAACAATCGTCTGTGGTGGTTCAGGAATACCGGGACACTTGCTATGAATTGCACGGAGACGTTTAGGAGATTTAAGAAACACTTTTTTGTACTTGCTATTAATGCATCCACCTCTGAGAAAACCTTTTCGAATAGTTTATGCCACAAGATGTAAAGCATGCACTTTACACGTAACATGTATAAACGTACAACCTTGTTCTTGCAATGAACGGCCTACCGAACGCATTGTCACGGCGCCATCAGTCACAAACATCAACACTTGACTTTTTGACAGTTCAAATTTTTCTAACGTCTCCAGCACCACCCTGGTAATTGTTTCGCTAGTACACTGACTTAGTCTTTTGCTAGCTAGTAACAGTGGAACTGTCGGTTTAAGAGGGTTCAGTACTCGTACTATAACATTTAAAATAGATTTTTTTTTACAATCTGTTGTCTCATCAACAGATAACCACAGCCGTGTGTTTTTTAATTCACGTTTCATCTTATTTACCATCTGTACGTGTACAGTTGGTAGCTAGTTACATAACGTTGTGCGACTTGGTAACTTCACCTGGGCATCGTATTTATTCCAGAACTCTCGAAATGGTTGTTTATCGAGTATGTGCAGCGGAACATCACAGGCAATCAGCATTAATAGTAAATCAAACATAAACTGTGTTGTCGAAGGCACGCCATTTTTTTATTTTTATGGTATACACTATTTACCTGAAGTCCACAATCACGCTTATCCCAGCACATCAAATCTTTCACGTACACTTTACAAATTATTTTAGCACTATCATAGAATAAATCCAGGAATTCACCTATGAATTTATTCACTTTGTCAGCAAATGGCCGTTTTCTACCCCTGTGTACGTCTGCCATGCTTTATTATTAAATTAGTATCAACAATACAGTACAACAAATAAAATAAAAACACAAAAACAATATGCAATACGCCCAAGTGACTTAACGTGTACACAACTCGAAAGCTAATAATGGACTGGACTGGAGAAAGAGTTTCGCCGTCAAGGTGAATGCCGGCGACAGTAAGTACATCTGTATTCTACGACCATGATACACAGAAACGATTTGCAGCATTGATGAGTAACCAAACTTAAATTATATTTTCGAAACCCGTCTATACAAGAAAAGTGACAATCCATGATTTACTATCGGTTTATTAACTTTTTACTATGCTTGATAAATACTGTTGTACAAGGCAAAAAAAATTACCGTAAGTGTCTCATTCATTATTACGAAACCAGCAACCTTAAAATTAACAAAACAAACAATAAACAAAGCAGTAACACGAACTATAAATAATTCAAACGTTAAACTTGTTCTATGAAGCGTAAAGTAAATTTATATTATAACATGCAAATAAATATTTTAATGATGTAATTATACAATATTAATTACACAAATCATAAATCTGTTCACCTGCTATGAAGTTATTATAAATGAATATGCAAAATATGCTACACAGATACAATCAATAAATTAAATGAATCGCTGGCCTTATTTATAAATACACCAGAAGGGGCGACATGTTGCGGAATATGATAGAGTTGGGTTGTCATTCGGATTACTGTAACGTATCAATCAAGTGTATTATTGGTATTTTTTTGTATAGGCGTTTAACTCCGACATCTATTTTGTAGTCTAAAATAAATCGCTTATCATTAATTTAATAAACATTGCTACGGACATTTTTAGATTACTTAAACTATTGGTATTGACGTTTAAAATATATGGAGGCCGAGGTAGATCACCTCTTTATTTACCTACTTATTTACAATGGATTATAAACTCACAATGAGTTGTGCGTAGTGGTTTTTAAACGGGCCACATTTTTGGTTTATCTATAGATACAAATTGATACATATATGTAGTATCACAGCAACGTAAACAAAAATATTTGGCATATAGATGCAATGATGTATGTTATGAAAATCATTCAATAATTTACCATCTTTTTAGATTAAGACTACGTATAATACATCATAAGAGGATCACTTATTAAATAACAAAGCAAATTGTAAGCAACGATTTATATAAATAAAATAGACTTTAAACAAGTTACATCTGATGTGCTGTAGGGTACCATTCTCGGCCATCTACTATTTTAAACGTCTATATATGATACATGATATATGCCAAATTGTTGTATCATCGATGCAGCATTGATTACGCGGCTGACACATTTTTCTCGCGTTTGTTTTTTCTTTTTTATTGTAATAATATAATAATTACTCTTCAACACTTTTTTGAAATATGTATACAAATAAATGGAAGAAGCATTTATAGGTTCATCGGTCTTAACTTTACCATAACTCTACAATTACCCGACAAAGATGACGCCCGCCCGGATGATTTTCTGGTGTTTTTTATTTTTCATATATCTTTGAGATGAACCACATATTTTTAATCGTAATCATTAATGAATATAAGACTGGCAATTTTTAAAAAACAGTTATCGTACACGCAACTATAATGAGCTTTGGATGCCCTTTCCAGAATGGTTGTGGGAAAAAATTAGCCCATCTTTCAAGATACTAATTTTAATAAAATTTAAACCGTCTTTTCATACAATTTAACAAATTTAACTCATTTGGAAAATTTTAACCCGGTAAATTCCATTTATTACTGTCCCGTTCTCTTTTTGTGTTTAATCTACATAAATTATTTGACAATTATAACGTACGTTCTTCAAATTTTCAAAAATATTTATTTTTATGTCCCTCGCCGGACACCCAGTCCGTTGCCGACCTAGCATCCCCGCGTATCAGAAGGACGGGGTAATTGTTAGGTTGGGCGGAGCGGGGCCGGTCCGGGCTTAAAAATAACAATTAACAATAAATACAATACCTAAACTAAATAATTTAAATTGTATATAACGTGTGTAACTCAATATGATTCAAGTGTAAACTGTTTTAGGCGAACCAGCTGTACTTAAATATCTTCTGAAAGCTCGTGAATACCACAGAACATGCTCGATTTATTTCGAGGCGTCGCTATACCACTCAACACCATATAAATCTAAAACGTCAATATAAAAATCTCGTATGATTCATGATTGTATAACAAATGAAAATCAACCCTATATATTATGTTGCTTTATACAGAAATCGGGGAGGGTTAAATAGGATATTTGGGGTCGATACGTTTACTATATCATTTTGTATATTGTACAGGCCTCTAGAAGAAAATATATGGATTGTAAGCAAGGCAATAAATTTTATTATAGAAGCCGTTATTTTTTGCTTTACGAAGCATCAACTACATTTACAAGACGTTTGAAATTTAGTATCTTAAAATAAATATTTTACTTAAGTAATACATTTTTTTTCAAATTATCTTACTATCCCCGATCCCGTATCCTCGAAAACAGCCTCGGAAAGCATTTTACTACAAGTAGGTATATATCTAATTTTAATTACAATTATACACCGTTGAATAGAACAAACATGTGAAGTTCAAGAACTGCGGATGATGTAGACCAAAATATAACTCAACGAACCTAGCTTGGCATTTTGGTGACGCAGTGAGAGGAGCAGTTTCGCTAATGTGGGACATATGCGAGCCTAACCGCTTTACACTGAACGGGCGGGGTTTAGACCATTACGCATCCAAGCTCAAGTGCCAAGCTGGGATATTTTATTTGTACTTTTAATGTCTGACATCCAGCAACATTTTTCCATAAATGTTCGGCAATTTTCACACACTACATATATTGGCCTGACCTGATTTGTATTGTCAAAGAGAATGGTGTAAGTGTAGGGCACCAGACTTCAACCCAATCGATTTTTTCTTAGGTCTGTCCTACTTCTGTCAATACAATTGTGACAACAAATAATAACCACCACAGACGAAATTCAGCAAAAAAACAAGTTTTTGGTCGGTACGAAATCATTTATTCTAAAGCGGTCTACACACACTGAAACATGTTGCGATGCACGCATCAACTTCCAGGTTTCATGATGCAAGTTGTAGTGAGTATAGACCGGTATCGACGTGGTAATGTGGCGCGAACTGAAACTGATGCAAGTTTCATGAAACGATGCGTTCATCGCAACATGTTTCAGTGTGTGTGGGCCGCTTAAGGGAAAATGCATCTAAACTTACATCAAAACATGAATTATTCAGTTGCGAAATAAACCCAGACACACTGATTTTGCTACGTACTATTATTTGGTCGGTAACAATAATACGTGAAGTTTCCATGATTCCACCGTCTGCATACTTTCTTACAAAGAATAATGGGTCAAATGGGAGTTTTTCGTAAATATCTACATATACATAGGTTCTATATGTCTAAAATAGCTATTAACCTAAAATAAAGATCATGTAATTGCATGCAACCAATGCTGTTTTTTATTGATTGAAACTTTGTGGATAATACATTTTCTTTCGGTCTTCTGTTTGCCTGGTTTTAAAAAGATAATGTCATCAAATGCGTGGAAGTTGTTATTAGAAACACCAGATGATCAACGTCTTCTCCATCAACTATTGTATTTCTACATCTTCGCATACTATTTCAATTATCAAAACGTCGCAAACCTATGTTCATTATTTATAGAAATAAATTGCTGAAATTTGAATATGTTGTTATACACAAAATAGTATTAGAAGACATTATTTTCAATTTTTATGCACTTTCTGTTTCGCCGGAAATTACCCTGACTTTCTTATACTTCTTATAGTTTGTATACCATAATAAGTGGAAACAATCTTTCATACGAAACAGTTGTGAATACCGAAATACTTACAAAAAACGCACTACGCGCTAATAAAACCGTGTCCAGAATATGGAATCATGGATAACTTTCACATCGTTAACGGCCAAATAAAAGTTCATACCAAATTCAGCTTGGATGAATTTATTGCCTAGATCTGATGATGTTTCAGCTAGACCGATGGAATAAAAATAACTAAAACATTTACCTCTTTTAGAAATAATCTTTCAAACCTCTACTAGGTGTCACATAAAAACACCCTGTACAACTAATATAATTTTTGGTTTAATATTTTGTGAAGGCCACTACATTACATAATCTACAGGCTCTGTACAGATAAGACAATTTAGAAAAAAAATACTCAAAATATATTAATGCAAAGTTTCAAATAAGTATATTACATACCTACATAGACTATTATTTTGGGTTTGATAAACTTCCCAGTTGACAAAAACCTTATTCCTCCAATATTTACCTCAATAATTGAATTATAACGACATTCTACAATCTCATTATCCTTTTATTACAAAAGCGCAATAAATATCGATATAATAATTTAACCATTACCGACTTTAATGGCTCCAAACCACGGTTCTAGGTTCTATAGTGGCTGTTTTATAACTCGGCTCTCTCGACAGTAGGTATGAGAAAAAAATAGGTCACAGTCTATCATAAAACAACGATAAAGGCACTGACGAGTACAGCCATTCAATTATTATGCTTTGAAGAATGATACCATAACCCATAATTCTTTATTGTGGTGACACGCTAGAACACAATTATATTCAAATTTGTTCAAATTATTGTATGATGTAAATTGCTAGGAATTAAATAAAAGTCTCTATAAAAGTACAATAGGGCATAATTATTAATTATTATATATTATTGACTACGGTATAGAACGTTCAAAAAGGCATTTTCAGAAAATTGTGCAAGGTTTTAACTGAATTGTTACACAAATAATCCTTGAGTAAATATTCCGCGGATTATTTTCGTTAATATAAGAAAGAATCTCCTATTTGTTACCGGTACGATAAACAATATCTTTTTAATGGCCCCAACGGTAAAGGTCAATAGTTTTGTGTCTGGTGAACAAGCTGGCCAAGTGACTTGTCCATCTCGCTTTATTCAACGATGGGGATGTTTCATCAAACAAAATACGAAAACCATAACCTCAAAGAGGCGCATATCATTTGACACTATATATTTTGTATCAAATATTGATGAATAAATCTATTTACCTATTAGCTATATCGTGTGTCCCAAATTCGATGTTCATCATTGGTATCTCGGAAACTACAAGATCATATTGCAGGAAAATTTTGGTAACCGCATAATTTCAAATACAGCCCAGTATTGTGTCCTCCCCGCTCGCCTGATATAACCCCTCCTGATTTTTATTTGTGGGGGTACGGCGCAAAATGAAGTGTATGATTTTAGAGGCCCGAAAACTATAGATATTTTGGAAGACAGAGTTAGGGACGTTTTCGGCACAATAAATGCCAATACTCTCAGCTAGGCGTAGATGCCAAAAATTCAGCTAAATGGAGGTCCTATTGAACAGTTTTATTAAATCTTCTTCTTTACTGTGATTTATTCTATTATGTTAATTGGCTGTTATTAAAAAAAATTTCTCCTAATCGATTATGTTCAGTTTTTAACAGCACCATCTGAATAAGCAACGTCCTTGTCTCTGGCTTTAAAAAATTTTTTGGATTTTCCATGGCCTACTATTTTGTTTTGTTAAGCCATGGATAACTTCTCTTAACTAGTCCCATGAAAAACAATTTTTCCTCGGCATGTGATACATCATCTGAAAGCTCTTTTTAAGCGCAATCTGAAAAACGAAAATTCCAATGTGGCTTAACGGATTTGGAATCAGCATAAAATTTGCTAAAGCCCAATGGTGAGCATCGAATTTTGGACATACGGTATAAAAAAAACATAAATCAGCTAATATACGTTTATAAATTATATCTGGGGTATCGACATCCATTAATCAAAGAGAAAAGACCGTGAAATAGTGAGTGCTTGCACCGTATCAACACATTGTCATAATAGGGGCATATAAAACCGAGCATAAAACTATACATTGGTGGCAATTTACAATACAATAGATTCGACTGAAACCGGAGGGGTTGCTAAACCTTCCTTGCCGGCCTTATCGAGAAATATCAACACTGTCGATTATTATCGTAAAGATGAAGAGGAAGTTTACGAATACTTATATACATAATTGGAAATGATGGAAGATAAACATATCCAAAAATGTAAAAACAACTGGAAACTCGAACCTAGATCCAATCTCTAGCAGCCATTTTCTTTTATTATCTGCCATACCATTTAAGAGTTGAAAAAGATCCCCCGGAGTTGTGGCGAGATACAGCATGGGCTTTGAAAACTCTCCTCCATTATTTCTCAAACGGCTATCGATCGCAATAAGCAAGCAGTTCACCGCACCCACTTGACATCGACATTGCCTCAAGTGCTTCCACTATAACGGTGACGAGCTAGCGATATCAACGTCGTTCCCTGTCGCTACCCTCCGCCACTGCACATCCCTCTTTGTCCCTGGATTTAATAAAAGGCATCACCATTTAAGCGATGACGGATGAATGAGTTGAACGTTAGGACATTATTGATAAAACTTTCTGGGGAATGACACTTATTTTAGATTGATGGTGTCATCGAAAATTATTATCTAGATTATTTTCTAAATAATGGAAGTATTAACTCTTTACAGGATTGTCACATATTTAGGTACTTGTGGTTTCATGTTTACTGGGAAAGCAACCTGAATTTTAAAAACGATTTATTTTTGTTTTATACAGAAAATATATTGGACAAACAAGACGATCAATGTAGCTAGGATTTATGAGCATATGGTCCATCTAAAATATGTTAAAAAACAAGTATGTTTCCCCACATGCATCGTATAATAGCAAGTATTGTAGTATTGTTTATAAATAAAAATAAACTTCACAGATATTAGACAACTCCCGAATCGAAAAGTGTAGATGCACTGTCGATGGTTACACTTATGAAAAAACGCGGATACACAACCATTCCCACAGATATTGTCAGCGCCGGTGGCGGGATTCGAACTTGCAGCTCAATGGAGAGATTATCTAGTGACACCTGCCATTGAACGCTATAGCCAACTATTCCACCAGGTCGCTTAATTGTTAAACTATATTATTTTATGGTAATGAATAAATTCCCTAATCATCCAAGAAAAATATCATATTTAACTGGATTTTTGTTTTTCGACATAACAGTAATTTAATTAGGGCCTTTTGTAAGTACGAAAATTAAAAGAGAGAGAGAGGGAGTCACATCCACATAACAAGTTAATTATAGAGCTATAATTACAATCAAATAATAAATGGCGTGACCTCAGGAAATGACTACTTAATCGTATAAATTTAATTCATCAAAAAAGATTTATACGAATATTTCGTGCTAACTAAAAATACTTCGTCGCTTTATTTTTGTAATAACCGCCCACTCAAATCGATTACACGGTCTGAAATATTTTCCTCATCCTTGTTTTGACGCGAGGCGAAAATCAAAATTGATATATATAAACAGCGCGAATCAGTAAAACAAGATCTAACCGGCGCGGCGGCGAAAATTGGACAAGGTGATATTTTATGGTAGATGAATCCGGTTATAATAACAATTTTGCTCGCATCTATTTGAGGATATCGGTTCTAGATATTTAACTATTCAACATACATTTTAACTGAAAATTCCTAAATGAAAAAAAAAACTTATTTGGGATAGATCGCAATATTTACTGCATGTTTATCAATTATCAATATTAAATAATTACAATTACTTGTTGACACCGATGGTCAAATGCCTTGCGCAACGTAACAACGGAGTTTTGGGCTATTTGCCCATTTCCTTTGTCGATATGTCGAACCGACAAGGGCACTAGATAAATAGCCAGAGGTGTCTTTGTTGTAATACAAGTCAATTGTTCTTTCCCTATCAATAAGCGATTTACATTTATAGCGTGGTATACCGTTTCTAATATCACGTCAAACAATAATTAAATTTTATCCATAGGTCTTTGAATATTGTGAGGGGATAGACTACAACTTACCTTATTATCAATTTTGAGCTTTTTGGCAGGCGGGGGTGACGAACTTCGATCGTCCATAGGCATGGAAGGTTGGAGTTGAACCGCAGTCGAGGAAGCCACTTTGGCTTGTTCCGGTTTCGCAGCGGATCCTTGGGCAGTGGCGGCTGCTGGACTTGGAGGCGGGCCAGGCGAGGGCCCCGAGGACGCACCTTGTGGTGGTCCGGGACCCGTGCTTGCCGGGAACACCGACCGAGGCGGTCCGGGTTGAGGAGCACTCACTCGCATTATACCGTTCATTTCGGCTACAGACACACTCACAGCACTAGGGGTGATGACCGGTTGGGCGGTCACTTTGGGGTTAAGGTTCGATTTGTCGTTAGACGAGGAAGATGAGGAAGAGGAGGACGAGGATGACGACGACGATGAGGAAGAGGATGATGACGACGACGACGACGAGGAAGAGGAACCGTGCTTATCCCGTGCCTTGTCTCTCCGATGGCCGCTGGAGCCACGCTTACTATTGCCCGACGAACTGTTAGAGGTAGCGGAAACAGGAGACGCGGCATTGGACGCGGTGGTGTGCTTCCCCGTCGGCGCGGCCCCCTTGATTTCAGCCTGATCAGCACTGCCGTTCTGTTCGTTGGATTTGACTATTTCGTGTTTCGCCTCCGATGTTTTGGTACCCGGTTTGGTTCGTTTGATTTTCATTTTAAGGCCTTTATCGGCAGTGGCCGAATGCTCGATGTGCATCTTGGCGGTGGCCGCCGCCTTAGAAGCCTGGGGCCCACCCCCGTGTTCGCTGCCATGACAGTGCCCGCCTGCTGGCTGATGGTCGCGACCTCGTTTGTCTTTTCTATGTCCGCATCCAAGTCGATTATAAGATCGCCGATGCCTATATCCCACTCGTTGTCATCGTATTCGAAGTTCGAGGGCTGGGTAGTCGTCGTAGCGGTGTCTGGCTTCGCCGTGGCGTTCCCGCTCCTGGAGTCCGCCACCCTCGCTCGGTGGCCCGCTTCTTGCGAGCTGGATCTCATTGGGGTCGCCATGCGCTAGTCCGGGCCCCGCCGCCGAGTCCCTGCCCCGCGGCGCCCGACAACTCCACACACTGCATCTTATCCCTGAAAAAAAAAATTAATTAGTTACCACAGTCAAATACCTACTACCATTCAATAGTAACACAGCTGCTAATTTATCTAATCAGAAAAGTGATCGTCCTTTATAATCACATTTTTTAGACTTTTGTAGGGTTGTTTCGGTACCTTGGAATGTTGTTAAAAAACATTTTTTAAATGACAGTAAAAAACACATTATTTACCTCGACGTTTCAACTACGAAATAGGAATAAGAATATCGAACAAATCTATTTTGTCTGCTACTAAATATTCAGAGAACAAACATTTTTACGCCCAATAGTCGGCGTTCTTTAAATACAGGAACTACGAATACTAATTGGGAATACTGAAATGCATTATTCATTTAACTGACTTAAATTATACACCATTAAAAACATAAAATCAAGCTAGAGGGCAATATATACCCAACAAGTAACATAACTAAGAAAAGATTGATATAGGTACATTAATCAGCTTTGATTCATTGTTTGTAACTAGTCGAGATGACTAATAAGAGTAATAAGACAAGAGGGAAATATCAATTTATTAAAGCAGTAAACATTATGTCAAAATATGAGCATACAACAAACATCCTGAGAATTATACAAACACCACATGTCAGTAATATATGTGTGCGTAATCAAGTTACATAGAACCTGCTGTGCGTTGAATTCAACTCGCATAATAATAGAATGGTATGTGTGTGGTGGTGAATGGCAAGCAGCGCATATATCTATACCTATACAATACAACACCATCACATCGGGCCGTACGAGGGAAACACGCATATAAATATCCATCTAGGCAGGAGATGAATGGCCTACGATATTTTGCGCGTAATATCTCATATCTTTCAACGAAACAAATAAAAATATATAGAGGGCTTTATTTAACCATTACGAACTTCATAGGATACCGAACTGGATGTTATGTTTTCCACAGTACTATGCCTTGGCTATACAACGTGCCATACAGACAAACAAAAGACATAGATGGCGTTATTTATAACTCGCTAATGTTGAATGGTAATCCAAGTCTACCGATAACAAAAAAGACGTTAACAACAACATAATGTGTAAAGTAGTTTAGTTATTTATTACATATATCTATATCAACCATACCGTCTCATTATACGACAAACTGTGTCGTTAGTAGAGACATGTGAATCATAAAGGCATATGGAAAGTTCAGCAAGAGAGATAATAATTATACCCGTTTTACAGTCGGCAATACTTTTGTCCACAGTTCACGTTACGTGCAACTGCTAGAATATTTTCATAAACGTTGTCTCGACAACTTTGATGGTCCTCAAGGATCAATTTTCTGCCCTACTGTCTATCTATTTAATATTAATGACTCACTATCTATAACTATGACATCTTGTGTGTTAAAAAAACAAAATTTCTATAATAAAATTGTGTGTTGTTACATCAATGTCCCTGTGAAGTAGTAAAACTCGCATTGTTCTAAACTTTATTGACACCCTTTTAGCTGATTTCTTTTCCTCTTCCTTTGCAGAATTCTTCGGGCGCCAGTTACATTTATCGAATCGTATACTTCCGTTTTTTAAGTTTTTCGCCAGCTTAATCAATAACATGAAGCCACGATTTTCACTCCTTATATATATTTAAGTAGATTTTCTGGTTCGATTTTTAGTTCTTCCCCAACCATTTCTCAGTCTGTCTTCTCGAGTTTTCTCAAAAACATTTCTAAAACGAGACGACTTTTATATTTCTCCTGACAAACCCAAGATTTATCAGCATTTAACGCAATGAGGCTAACGCTTAAATTACCAGTAAGTAGTTGCAAAGTTTACTAAATAATAACACAAACACACAAAAAAAGTTGTCTATCGTACCCCCATGTATTTTAAGCCCTTGAATATGAATTCGGAGTTGGATTTAACGAGTTAGCTCTTGGTTGTTCCCTAACCTCAAAAAAATGTGCAATATTGGTGATTTGTAGACGTTTTTCTGAGGTTAGGGAACAACCAAGAGCTAACTCGTTATAACCAACTCCGGATTCACATTCAGGAGTTCAAAATACATCGGGGTACGGTAGTCTTGTCTACTGGACAGACAACTTTTTTTGGTAGGCACACCAAACAATGCAAGTTAACTCTTGGTTGTTCCCTAACCTCAAAAAAATGTGCGATATTGGTGATTTTTAGACGTTTTTTGGGGTTAGGGAACAACCAAGAGCTAACTCGTTAAAACCCATTCCAGATTCATATTCAGGGGCTCAAAATACATGGGGGTACGGTAGACTTGTCTGCTAGATAGACAACTTTTCTTTGTAGACAAAAAAAAGTTGTCTGTATGGCAGACAAGACTACCGAACCCCATGTATTTTGAGCTCCTGAATATGAAAATCCGGAGTTGGTTTTAATGAGTTAGCTCTTGGTTGTTCCCTAACCTCAAAAAAAAGACAGTACTCAGGTAACCAAATTCACTAATTTAATTATTGCAATGTTATTCACATAATATTTTTCTTGTGATGACAACAACTCACGATTTATTAAATGTGTTTGAAAAATATTTTCACGCTCTACGCGAAAACGGAGAATCAAGTAATAAAACATAAATCACTTCACACATAAATATCAAAATATCATATAAATAGAATACTTTTTTATATTTACAACAAGGTCATAATGTCATTAGGTCAACACCTTTATCAAAGCAAACCTTTTTATCGTATTCCAAACGTGAAAACGTCATCCATGGGAATAAGTAAATATGAGGACTCAGATGTTTTGATTTATGTTTTTATAAAAACACGTAATTACAATAAGTGGGCGAAGTTCAACAAATCTCAAATAATTTATTCATGACATGACATGAGTATAATGTTTTATTTACTTAACGATATCAAATGAGTTTGTTTTATTTTTAACGAGACAAACACTTCTACCAAACACATTAAATATAAATGGAAATGAAATACATTTCCTAACGCCCTGAATTCACATATTAATATTAATAAATAAAATTTAAAATGTTTTAATACGCTTATGGACAGGCAATCCAAAAAAACAAAATTGGAATAAACGAAAGGTTGGAATTTACGAAATTAGCTGTAATGAAAAGTATATTGGGCAAACGAAACAATCAATTCGGCTAAATTTAAAGAACATATGGCTCATCTCAAATACGGAAGAACAGATGTCTAGTCTCAAGTCTAATGCTGCCCAACATTCATTTAAAAACAACTCTTAGGGCCAGTCTTTTCACCTCTGGGGAAGTTGCTGATAACTAATTAACACGATGATTAGAAATGCTTTTACTTCAACATTTTATTTATGATTATAATCACATCTAATTTTCTGGTTAGTTACCATTAACTTACCTAGAGGTGAAAAGTATGGTCCTTGGACGATACAGCTTAGGTATAAATAGACAGCGTTGTTAACATAAGTTTAGTTTTAATCGTCTCCCGATAATGCCAACTTGTTTGTTGAAATGCGCATGGAATATAATAGCAGTGATGGATCCAGAAGGGGATACAAAGGCACGTGCCCCCTGTCGTTTATTTGACAAAAAAAATTGCTTTACAAAAATTTGATTTTAGTACCACGGACATTTGGAGAAGGCGCTGCAATAGTGTTGCAGCGTTTAACATGGGAGAATACACTTTTTGGCTGGACTGCGTTGAGAAAGGAATACCCAGTACACAAAGTTTATTTATTTATTTCCTTTTAACACTTACGTAGTTTTCCATGAAACACCAAAAGCACTATATATTGCTCTCGACGCGCGTTTCGCCAACCAAGTTGGCATCATCTGGAGATGATTAAAATTTGTAATCACCTCCAGATGATGCCAACTTGGTTGGCGAAGCGCGCATCAAGTACAGTATATGGTGTTTTGGTATTTCATGGAAAACTACGTCAGAGTTATCTTCACATCAAAGGTTTCAACCCACTCTAGGAGTATTTATTTTTAAGTAATTTTTTCTGGACCCACCCCTGTATATTAGTTTCAAGTGTTTTGGTGTTAGAAACTATTTCAGTGCTAGTGGCGCATTTTAGTCAAAAATTGTTGAATACTCTCAACATCCTATGTTCAACTTGACTTGATTCATCATAATTTGCTATAAGTTTGTGGAAAAGTTAGACCACATTTATTTTAAGATACTTTATCCTTTCTACAGACAATTTTGTTTTATTTCCCTCGTAAAACTGGGTATTTATTTATTTAGCAATTGGTTAGATCGTCCGTACGTGGGTGGTAGTCGCTGTCGTAGGCTATATCTGCGACGTCTTCATCACGCCCACGGAATCGCGTAATGATTCTAAATAATGCTAATTTATGGTTCTAAGCCTCAAATCTGTATAGTTTTGCATATATTAACGATCTGATAATAATTAATTTCTGTACTTTGTTGGATTTACAACGGACTATGATTTACGGTGTTTACAAGGTAATTATTTGTAGATATTTGTAGATAGTGTTTGAATCGCTTGAAAAACAGCAGCTATTAGCTTTTTGTGGAAGGAATTGCCACGGAAATTGATAACGATAATTTTATTACTACGTTACTAAATTAAATACGAATCAATTGGAATTCACGTTCTGTGGCAACATAGATAGATATGTATACAGTATGTTTATTGAATTATTAGACATGGATCTCTTAAATGTTGCAGTGTAAACCAGAGACAGACAACCTATTGCTTGTCAGCGTTTGTGTTAGTAGATCAGCCAATATACTTTTGGCTTGATGACGGTCTCGGATGCTAGGGCCAGGCAGGACTATTGCCTTTTTACCCTAGTCATCGCTGTAGACCTGTACCGGCCTCGTGCAGGGCGGGTTAGCTTACTTTACGAACGACCCCACTCACAAATGTGAGGGTTGCCGAAGATTTCGGCTAACCTCCCTGGGTCCTGGCTGATGAACCCTGCTGGCGAGAATTCATCTTTCATCCACCTGTTGTGCTCTCTAGTGCGAGACAATGCCACAGATTAAGCTTGAAGCATATTTAGCCGGAAGGAATCGGCCGACATCGGCCAGCAAAAATGCCGAAGGATATAGCTGTGCGCACATATATCCGGGCGCAGTCGGCTCGGCAAATAGCCCTCTAGAATACCCGCTTGAAATTGATCTCAGTAGCATTCATCGGCAGAAATTCGTTGCAAACCGATTCCGTCCCAGTAAATATGCACACCCAAACAGCATCCGGTGGCATGCGTCCGCATTTTAAAACCGTTCGGCTTATAAACGATGATATTCGGTACTCTTCGTTGATCATTCAGAATGAACAAACACCAATCACAAAAAGACTAGACAGGAGTAATGGATACAATATAGTAGGAATTTCGCGCGTATCCATAATTAATTCCGTTGCGGGCCGATTCTAGCTGTACTATGCTTATTCGATTTCGCTCTGGAAATTTTGCTGGTCGGTGCGGGTCGATTCCACCCGGTTAAATGTGCTTCAAGCTTTAATCTGTGACGATGCTTGCTAGTATCCGTCATCGCATTGCAGCCAAATTTCAGTCTTCGTTCAATGTACTATGTCTAATACGTTAATACACATAGCGTAGATCTCGCAAATACACATTTTGGAGTTATGGATTTAATCTTACAAAACATGAAACAAGAAAAATACTGCCCTAGAAAAAGCCGTTGTTTCATTAACCTAGAAACGTTCACAAACTGCTTAAAGTTTGGATTATATTTAATTATACTGGGAGTCCCACAAGGATCACATGTAGGTCCACTTCTTTCTTCTGTTATAAACGGTACAACAATTTTGTTGTAAATTATTTTTGCAACCGATCTATACATTTTAAATATCAAAGGGGCTATCTGCTATTTTTAGTGAAATTGAGTTTGTCTCGTAGAAAGGTGCTATGTACAAGTGAAAACAACGTGTAAGGGTCCACGTGCCACAAGCTTTGCTTTGTATTTATTCTGCTCCATTCTAGATGAAGCGACGTGTAAGTGTCAGTGCGTGTTTTAAGAAAGGTTTCTTCTAAATATCTCAATAAACAGTTTTTGAAACTCGTTTGATATTTTAACGCACAATTATTTTATTTCCTGGTTATTGTATTATAATAGTTAAATTGCCGTTTAAATCTTAACAATTTTGATTGCAATCCAAATTGTTTTAATTTTAAGACATTCTTCTCCGAAGTACAGTGGTTCAAGAATTTTTTTTTTTTTTTAGAGAAACAGAAAAAAACTGCTACCAATTACTTGGGGATCAGAACTTCCTCACCGTAGTAAAACTCGACGTGTGGTGGAGTTTATTATAAAAGTAATTTTTGACGTTTCAAAAAAGTCACATTTTGACGTTTCAAAAAAAGTCACTTTGACGTTTCAAAAAGTCACATTTTTTGACGTTTCAAAAAAAGTCACTTTGATGTTTCAAAAAAGTCACATATTTTGACGTTTCAAAAATTGGGACCGATTTTGTTCATCAACGAACTCAATCTCTTCCTTGGCCTCTAGAATGTGTGCACCAAATTTGAAAGCTTTATCTCAAAAACTATAGCTGCTATCGCGAACCACACAGACAGATACACAGACAGAAAATTTGTTCTGTCTGAAATTTTGTGTATTGTCATAATTCGTCGAGATTCGTCCAGAAATGCAATAAAAATTTTCAAAATATTTTTCACGAATACATAATTTTCTCACTTTGAGGGGTGAGGAAGTAATAATATCCATGTTCAGTAGGTACTTTACCGCAATCGTAATTAGAATCTGAGTAGGAATTCTTTAAATCTAAATAAGTCCGATAGCTGTAATAAATAAAAATTCCACGATAAAAGGTATTCTCCAGAAGATTAGAAAGTGATAAATTCGTGTATTTTAAACAAGTCGCTGCGAGCTATAAATTTAAATCAAGGCCTCGGCGGGGCGTTGACTCGTTCAAATGCGTGTAAATTGTTACACTCCGTTCTGTAGATCAAAGCCGATATTAGATAAACACGCGGAATACGAAATATCGCAAACGAAATCTTATAAGGCCGGAATATTTACCCAGAGCAATCTTTACTTTGCATTATCTCAAGCGAAAATGAAATAGCATTGTCACAGCATGGAACTGGAAATATCGAGAATAAAATTTTCTCTCGATTACTGCTATCATCTGATTTTACCTCTGAAAATTTGTGAACGCGATCTTTTGGTAATTTTAAAGGAATAAAGTCCACAAGAGTACTAATTTTCATGTCATACCATTATAAGAGCAAAAATATATATATTTTTTTTGAACAGGCCACATGGAAAAACCTCTGGTTCACTTTTTTTTTCATTTCTTTAAAACATAAACATGTTAGAAGCAACTGTGTAAAATGGGATAAATCCATTTTTTTTTTCTATTGTCATCATCTGGAGCTGATTAAAACAGTTTTAATCGTCGGCGAGTGCAGTATATAGTGTTTTGGTGTTTCGTGAAAAACTACGTCAGTGTTATGTAGTTTACTAATAAAAAAATTTTTGATTTAGAGCTATAATATTTTTCGATTCCTTTAAATAGAGAATTGACTGTTTTGAGTAAAATGCAATAAAACCACCTTTTGATTTAGCAAATAGGAATAAATCCCATACCGAGCGGACAAAATTAAATAAATCCAGACTCTGGTCTGTCAAAAAGACATAAATCCAATCAAAAAATCATAGTATTAATAAATATCAAATATTTAAACTTGAAATGTATATTATTTAAAGAAAAACATTACTCTAATCATTCTGTGAAAAGAAATATAGCTTTTTTTCACTGTGCCTCTTAGTGGTTTTTCTTCTTTTACTGAAAATAATATATTTTGTATTTATCCGCTTTTACACAGTTGCTCGTTATATATGAAATTATTCGTGTATTATTTTTTTCTCTTCCATCTTGCCCCTTTTTTTCAATTTATTTTGAAAATTAAATGAGATTTAAATAGACATCGGACTTTTTAGGTGATAACCAGAGACGATCTTACCCAAGTAACAACTCTAAGATACTTTTGATTTATTTAGGTTTTAAAAAGTGCTTTAACATGCTCAATAAAATGATAGTGGTTTTAAAATTACCTTAAGATAAACTAAAAGTTCTTAAAGACCACTGATTCTTATGCAAAGGATTTAATGCACTCTTTAAATTAAAATAAAAAAACTGTTTGCTCCTAATGCCCCATTGATCTTATACTAGTTTTATAATACTCTTGACATTGGCTATTTTAAAACTAATTTGCCTTTTTAAAGAATTAAATAGCAAGTTGGTTTTAAAACAATCCATTTTGGAACAAATAGTTTTAATGTAGTTTTATGGAGTATCCTTGATGTAGTCATTAAAACCCATTAAGAAAACTATTTTATCTTAAGCCTATATGCTCAATGAAATTCCACATTAAATCCTAAAACATACATAGTTTTTACTTTTTAAAGAGTAAATTAAGAATATTTTAAAGTTCAAAGGTTTTAATTTAGTCAATTTGATTAAAAGAAATGCCTGTTGGATTTTTGATGACTTTATTAAAACTAATTCTACCCCCTCCATAATCGGAGAAAACACGCCATCTGCTCAATAAACTGATTGCTGATTTAGTGAACCAATGCAGTCCGTCTACCTACTTTATGCATGAATGAAAGCTAGAAGACATATTTAAAATGGAAAATATTAGTGACAAGTATTTTAAATTAAAACGAAGTCACTAAATCCAGCAATCACAAAACCAGCACAATTTTAAGGTTAGGATTTCATACGCGCGCCAGATCCCTTTAAATCAATAAGGCCACGAGTTTGAATATATTAAAGCAACTCAGTTTTAAAAGGAAGAGTAAATAAATGTCTGGGAGAGTAATTGTACTTAAAGTGGTAAATAAAATTCTACTTTAAGTCTTGTAAGATTTAAAATGTTCTATTAACTTGCAATCAGTTTTTATCTAGACCACGCCATTTTTTATATAAGATACAGACCCGCCATGATGAATATTTTCAATAGCCAAAGAAAAAAATATTATTGAAATATATGCGCTTTACATCCTCTTAAATAACTGAAGGACGGTGTGTCCAAACATGCAATTTAATAAAAAAAATGCATTTGGATGTTTAGATGCAAAATAAAAATTGACGATATTTTTAAAAAAATTTTTAGATAATAAAAAAAACATTATATTGGTGGCGCTCGAGTTATGTAGAAGTATTTTATTATATTTTGTCGGAAAAGTGCCATCCGTGGGTAATTTTTACCAGAATAGTTTGCATTTGATTATTATTTTTGATCAGCTTTATATGCGTTACGTTTAAAATATTACCACTCTGCCCCATTAGAGACTTGCCGTTGTTTTAACTATTTCACGCATAAAGTTGTCCGACTTTAAAACAAAATGAAACCCTTTTAGGATTAATTATAATGATTCTCAAGGCAATTTAGTCTGCTGCAATTTTATTTTAAATGCAAAACGTTTTAATACATAAATTTAAGGTTGCCTTGAAGAACTCTTTAAGAATATGAAATTAAAACTAAATGGTTTTTAATATAGTTTTAAAATTTAGTCTTCAAGACCCTTTTAGGATGGGCCCTTTTTTGGCTAGAAGCTGCTTTATGGTGATCCTAAGCTTGTCTTGAAGATCATTTGGTTTTATTCGAAGTTTTATTGTATAATTTTCAAGCGACCCTGGAGATCTTAATAAGAGCATTAGTGTTACCTGGGTAATATCTATAATCTAATCAGATGATATATTCTATTTTGCTTTAAAATTAATATCGAAAATTATTGCATAGTAAATGAGCATACTAGTAGATGGTGAAAATAAAATAAAACATGATAAAGCTAAAAAAATATGAAACATCAATATGCGTACCAGAGATCTTTCGATATCAATTCACCAAGCATCAATAACTGCCACCCACGATTCATGTCATGACCACCTAAACTCAATGAAATAAAACAGTTCATAACTGTCAGATTAAAAACAAATGCCAAATTGCGATACAAATTTAAAGGCGAATCAGATAGGATAAAAATATCCAGGGTACCGTTTAAAATAACTGAATTTGGGTTACTTCCGGTCAAAACGGAATTTTTAAATTGGTGGTGTACTCATTAGCTGTAGCCGTGCTTCACATATATTTAAAGAACGATTTAGATATTCATCTTCGTCGGTAAACCTGGCATTCCACACCGAATACTCAAAAGAACGCAATGTCATCAACATAGAAATCTACTGTTTGTTGTCGTATTATGTTCACACGAGCGAATATTCAGTCGCGGTTCAGTTATTTTATGACAGTTTAAAATATGTCCGATATCTAGTTACGATTCTGTTTTATGATAATGCGTGTTTTACATATCACTTTTATGCTTGTCAATCAGAACATTTCATCAGATAAAAGAAAACATTTGGTAAATTAAATAAAGTAGTTGACATCGAGACAAGTGGTTTCGATGACAGTAACATGTAATTTTATGCAATAAGACGTTTATTTTTAAGTAACTTAAATGTATGTCGTTACGTGCCATACGATCATATTAAAGTATTTTATAAAAAAAATAATTAGCAAAAGCGATGGTTTCGATAAACTTTACATGTAAACTCATCACAAAATTTAATTAAATCTATCACATAATTTAATTACTAATTTACACAATTTGGGAATTTTGTGGTTCTTTATTACAACTAGTTTTAAGGTAGACTTAGTAGTAGTAGTAGCTACTTATTTTACTAGGCAAGTAGGCCACAATGGGCCCTTTTTACCTAGGGACTTACAGTTTAGCGTGGACTCCGAACCACGATCCTCGACTGTCAACTAACCCACCGCCTGGGCCTGCCCGCCTGCACCGCTAGCAGAGTGGCAAACCTCCTGGGTAGGTCTCTCGACCCTCCACCCGGGCTCGCCTCTCCGCCTGCATCAGGCTAGCGGCCTTCCCGGGATTGTCTGTTGACAGCCTACCGACCATTAGATGAGCTATCGTTCATCCATCCAATTGCCGGACTCGATCAGTGCTGCTTAACTTCACTGATCGAATATCGGAAATTAAACGGATGTCCATACCTCATCTCCAGTTTTAAGGTAAAATGTCATTGTACAAGACCGTGATTTGTAAAATACACTGTGACACCAAGTTTAGGAAATAATTATGGCCCATTTCATTAGAAACAAAATAGTTTTTATCCCAAGTCCATAGATAGCTCACTGGACTCGAGATTTTGAAAAAAATGTCAACCGCCTGTCAAACAATTTTGGGTGCCAATTCGAAGAAATGGCCACAGCCTAAAAACTAGTAAGAGATTAAAAAAAGGGGATATTTATTCTACAAGACTCACAACAAAATGGGACAAAACTAAATACTCGATTGGAGAGGGTTGCCATGTTTGTTTGGTTTGATATCAGTCAGTATTTCTTTTGACCATAGACGTACGAAATTTATAATGATTTGCAAGAACCGCAAGAACGTGCTGAAATTGTGATAATTTTCGATGATATTTTACACAAGTTGTTGGCTGTTAAGGTAGAAATTATTTCTTCAATAAAAAACAGAAAAACTTTATTTCCTATTTTTATTACTAGAGGACTTCCAGCCAAGTACATGAACAATTTGTCCTACGTTTCGTCCAAGTTTTCGGAATTTTTCAAGGTTAAAAGCTAAAAATAATTAAAAATAATGGTTTTACATAAGTCGTAAATTAGATTAGTGACAGAATGCATATCTAAAAGAGTGTTTCCTTACCTAATATGAATTTCCTATTTTAATTTTATTGTATGGGTGGGTTTTATTTTGTTTTTCATCATTGTTTTATTTGATGGGTATGTGATGTACGTGTAGTTTGACGAGTTAGGCAGAGAATGATCAGTATTTGGTGTGGTCGTTGATGTGGTGTTTCTTTTTAAGAGTAGGTAATTATAACAGCTGAAGTATATTTATGGTCCGAGTGACAGAGTTATTGTAAACATTCTCATGATATTGGATAGCCGTTGAGAAGAGGTTTTGCAGTTAGCACATATACAGGATATTTAAAAATTGTTACTATTGAATAAGATTGCGATATATGCTACTTCGATTTTCTATATCTGTTTGATAATTTACTGTTTTTTTGTATTTCTTTCTTTATGCAGTATGGTTGTATCCGGAAAGTTAAAACTGTGTGAATTATTTATGGCGTGTTCTGTTAATGCTGTGCTACATGAATTAGGAATTGCTATGGAATTTCTAATTGATAATTTATGTTGATTTATACGTTTAATTAAATATTGTTGGGTTTGTCCAATGTAACACCTATCGCAATCTGAGCAAACAATTTTATAAATAACATGGGTTTGATTTAATTTCTCTATTGGATCTTTTAGTTTTGAATATAATTTATTTTTTATGCTATTATCATTTCTGTATGCTAATTGTATGTTATATTTACCTAATTCTTTCTGAACTTTTTCTGATACTTGTGGTATGTATGGTGCCGATATGTATATTTTGTCTTTATTTGGATTGTTTTGATTTCTGTCCTGGTTGGTGTTGTTAAATATGGGTCCAAAGCAGTTAGGTTGTAAATCTATGTCAACTTGATTTTTATTGCTTTTGTTATTTATTATATGTATTCTCTTTTGGATATACTTATTCATAAAAGGTAGCGGGTAAAAGTTATTTAAAGGAATGTTTTTGATTTTAATTGTGTTTTCTTTGTGAAACAATTTATCTGATAGTAAAATGGCCCTGTCCACGAGGCTGTTTATAACGTTAATTTTGTATTTATTACTGGTTGTGATAATTTTCATTTAAAGAATTCGTGTGCTGACGGCTTCAAATGGAAAGACAATTCGGCCGCTAGTAAAGCAATTTTAGACCACGGCAGATGTAAGGCGTGGAAGCACTGGACAGTGACTGGAAGTGAGTGTTCGAGTGTTCTGTATTTTTTTTAAAACGCCGCAGGTAATGAACTGGCAAGCGTTATCGGAGCATAACTACAGATTCCTATAGTTCTAACACGACGGCGCCACATATCATATAGCAGGCGTGGCAATGAGGATTTTGAGAGGCATGTATGTGTTAGCGACTTATCGTGGTCGCCGCGACTTCCTAATTTAACTGCATCCTTATAGAGATACTTGTAGGGCAGAGTCTATGAGGACAAGTCATGTAAAGTTTATTTCAAACTTATTTGCACCACAAAAACGTCGGCATTTTTGGCGGCGGTAAAGGTATCAAAGAAGCTGACGTTTTTATATTGCTAATAAGTTTGAAATTAACCATACATTGCAGAGGCTCAAGAGGACTATTTATCGTGAAATGGAAAACAATGCCTAGAAGTTTTGGATACCGTCATGACTCATCAAAAATACCTTAAAAAGAGCACACATTTTTGTTGTAACAACAGTTAAAAGTCCGAATAAAAATAAAACACAAAAATACCTAGTCATTTTTTTTTATTTATATATAGGTAGTTTAAATTGGGTACTTATTTTTACCCCACCTTGTATTATTAACAAAAAAACTTCGCCTAACTGGCGTTGGTATAATTTACGGTCATTATGATGTAATTTAAAACATGTAATTTGCTTAAAGGATATGCGTAAAAAATCTTTTCCTCTTGATTAGACCAGCCACGTCCGTAGATCTTGCAATTTAATCACCGTATAATAAATGTGTTCATTGAAGCATTAATAATCATTAGTTTGCTTTAACTAGTAGTAGATACTTAGTTAAATGAAATGAAGTAAGTGCTTTTCCGATAACTGAGAAAGTTTACAAAGGAAATTAGTCATTTATATACAGGGTGGGGCAATAGTGTGTCGGACCTCGATATCTCGAGTTCTACGATAGCTAGATATGTTTCAAAAAATTGCAAGTAAACTAGATAAAAAAATCTAAAACTAGAAATTATTTTCGAACATACAGGGCGAGCCAAGACGAAATTACAGGACCAAGTGTCTTTTTTTTAAATGGAATGCTATGTATATCAGTACATTTTTTGAAGCCTCTTTCTAGGCTCTATTCATTCCTATATTATTATTGGCTGTTTCCCAACCACTTTGATGTAATGAATTTTTTTGTTGAAATAGTATCATCTGCAGATGGATATTAAAAAAATCACCACAGTCACAATTATGGATTTTAAGAAAAACTTATGTGAATATCAGTTACGAGACATCTAGTTAATGTTTTAGAATCATTTTCATCTCCTAAAAATGTACAGAGTGGCCAAAAACTAATATTCAATTAAGTACTTTTTAAATTGAATTATGTCAATTTTTTCAAATGGAACACCCTGTGTATTTTTCAACGATGTGATGTAAAAATGAAAAACGAACATTTTTTGTAAGTACTTCCCTATGGCTAATTTCAACCATTTTCGTTTTATTGAGCAATAATTCCAAAAAATGCATTTTTTGGAAAACTATCTGCCACAATTATTGGTAAATCTCCCTGGAAGAATTCGAAATAGGATGTGGTATCAGCAAGATGGCACTTAAATAATACCTACCCTCATCAATGGATTGGAAGAAATGGACCCATAAATGGCCTGCTAGATCCCCAGATCTTACAAAAATGGATTTCTTTTTATGGGGATACGTGAAGGAAATTGTTTATAGAGACACACCAACAACAGTACAAAATATGAAGGAAAGAATAATAACTGCCTTTAGATCTATCACACCGGCAGTTTTAGGAACAGTGGGAACCTCATTTCAAAAGCGCATAGAGATGTGTGTCAATCAAAATGGCTAACATGTGGAACATTTATTATAATTTTTTCTACTGGGTTATTTGAAGAAACCTCTTTTTTTAAGTTTACTTTTTGAATGTTGTAATTATTGCTCAATAAAACGAAAATGGTTGAAATTAGCCATAGGGAAGTACTTACAAAAAATGTTCGTTTTTCATTTTTACATCACATCGTTGAAAAATACACAGGGTGTTCCATTTGAAAAAATTGACATAATTCAATTTAAAAAAGTACTTAATTGAATATTAATTTTTGGCCACTCTGTACATTTTTAGGAGATGAAAATGATTCTAAAACATTAACTAGATGTCTCGTAACTGATATTCACATAAGTTTTTCTTAAAATCCATAATTGTGACTGTGGTGATTTTTTTAATATCCATCTGCAGATGATACTATTTCAACAAAAAAATTCATTACATCACAGTGGTTGGGAAACAGCCAATAATAATATAGGAATGAATAGAGCCTAGAAAGAGGCTTCAAAAAATGTATTGATATACATAGCATTCCATTTAAAAAAAAAGACACTTGGTCCTGTAATTTCGTCTTGGCTCGCCCTGTATGTTCGAAAATAATTTCTAGTTTTAGATTTTTTTTATCTAGTTTACTTGCAATTTTTTGAAACATATCTAGCTATCGTAGAACTCGAGATATCGAGGTCCGACACACTATTGCCCCACCCTGTATATAAATGACTAATTTCCTTTGTAACCTTTCTCAGTTATCGGAAAAGCACTTACTTCATTTCATTTAACTAAGTATCTACTACTAGTTAAAGCAAACTAATGATTATTAATGCTTCAATGAACACATTTATTATACGGTGATTAAATTGCAAGATCTACGGACGTGGCTGGTCTAATCAAGAGGAAAAGATTTTTTACGCATATCCTTTAAGCAAATTACATGTTTTAAATTACATCATAATTACCAGTTGATCGTAAATTATACCAACGCCAGTTAGGCGAAGTTTTTTTGTTAATAATACAAGGTGGGGTAAAAATAAGTACCCAATTTAAACTACCTGTATATAAATAAAAAAAATGACTAGGTATTTTTGTGTTTTATTTTTATTCGGACTTTTAACTGTTGTTACAACAAAAAGTTGTGCTCCTTTTAAGGCATTTTTCATGAGTCATGAAGGTATCCAAAACTTCTAGGCATTGTTTTCTATTTCACGATGAATAATCCTCTTGAGCCTCTGTAATGTATAGTTTATTTCAAACTTATTAGCAACATAAAAACGTCAGCTTCTTTGATACCTTTACCGCCGCCAAAAATGCCGACGTTTTTGTGTTGCAAGTAAGTTTGAAATAAACTTTACATAGCTTGTCCTCATAGACTGCCCTTCAAGTATCCCCATAAGGATGCAGTAAAATTAGGAAGTCGCGGCGACCATGCTAAATCGCTAAAACATGCCTCTCAAAATCCTCATTGCCACGCCTGCTATATGATATGTGGGACGTCGTGTTAGAACTATATATCCTCTTCGAGTCTTCCAATTCAGGCGCCAAGGAATCTGCAGTTATGCTCCGATAACGCTTGCTCGTTCATTACCTGCGGCGTTTTCAAGAAAATACAGAACACTCACTTCCAGTCACTTTCCAGTACTTCCACGCCTTAAATCTGCCGTGGTCTTGTGTTGCTAAAATTGCTTTGCTAGCGGCCGAATTGTCTTTCCTTTTGAAGCCGTCAGCACACGAATTCTTTAAATGAAAATTATCACAATTTCAGCGCGTTCTTGCGGTTCTTACAAATCATTATAAATTTCGTACGACTATGGTCAAAGAAATACTGACTGATATCAAACCAAACAAACATGGCAACCCTCTCCAATCGAATATTTAGTTTTGTCCCACTTTGTTGTAAGTCTTGTAGAATAAATAGGTGTAAAACCACAATTATTATTATTATTATTATTTATCTTCATGAAGATAAATAGCTCCAGTCAATGTACCATCAAAGAAATGTGGTTCTATTACATGTTCTCCAATAATTCCTCCCCAAACGTTTATAGACCATCTGTGTTGGTTATCAACTTGCATAAAAAAGTGAGGATTTTCCGAAGCACAATAATGGAAATTGTGCCTATTAAAAATCCATTTTTACGAAAAGTTACCTCATCAGTGAATAAAACATTATTGAAGAAGTTGACATCAACTTGCAGTTTACCCCCGCCCCAATTACAAAATTGTAGGCGCTTTTGAAAATCCTCATCAGATAATTCCTGGTGCATTTGAATATGATATGCATGCAACTTATTTGTTTTTAAGATTCGACCCACAGACCGTCTACTTATTCCTACTAATGAGGTCACTTCTCTTTGACTAACATGGGGATTCTCAACCGTTGCCAGCACCACAAAAAACTCATTTTCTTCGTTCACAACACGTTTTATTCTTTCACCTTTTTTATATTCGACATTTCCAGTTTCCAGAAATCTATCGAGATGGTTTTGGAAGCTGCTAACATCAGGAAGCCTTCTTTCAGGATAACGTTGGTGATAAATTCTATTGGCAAGTAAACAATTTCTGTCTGACTCGCCCAAAACAAAAGTCATGTCTACAAGTTCCGCTTTATTAAAATTCATATTGTAAAATTCCAAATATTTTAAATTCAATACAAATTGTAACTAACGACCGATAAGTGTAATAAATGCTCCTTTGTACACAATTTACACCAAACTGAGGTTTTATTGCTTGTTGAATAACGAAACCAGCAAAAAAATGTACAAAAAAACATTACAGTAACGGACTGGTTAAATACTATTTACTCATTTCAATGGAAATGGTCCCACTAAATGGCCTCATTTTCAAAATTGCATAAAGACGTGTGTCAATCAAAATAGGCAACACGTCGAACACCTATTATAAATTTTTCTAATGAATTATTTGAGGGAACCTCTTTTTTTATGTTTATTCTTGAATTTGACACTTATTTATTTATAAAACGAAAATGGTTGCAATTAGCCATAGGAAAGTACGTACAAAAAAATGTTCCTTTTTCATTTCTACATCACATCGTCAAAAAATACACAGGGTTTTTCATTTGAAAAAATTGAGAAAATTCAATTTAAAAAGTTCTTAATTGAAAAATAAACACTTATTTATTTATAAAACGAAAATGGTTGCAATTAGCCATAGGGAAGTACTTACAAAAAATGTTCGTTTTTCATTTTTACATCACATCGTTGAAAAATATACATTGTGTTCCATTTGAAAAAATTGAGAAAATTCAATTTAAAAAGTTCTTAATTGAATACTAATTTTTGGCCACCCTGTACATTTTTAGGAAATGAAAATGATGCAAAATTAATAATTAGATGTCTCGTAACTGGTATTCACATAAGTTTTTCTTAAAACCCATAATTGTGACTGTGGTGATTTTTTTAATATCCATCTGCAGATGGCATTATTTCAACAAAAAAAATTCATTACATCAAAGTGGTTGGGAGATAGCCAATAATAATATAGGAATGAATAGAGCCTAGAAAGAGGCTTCAAAAAATGTACTGATATACATAGCATTCCATTTAAAAAAAAAGGCACTTGGTCCTGTAATTTCGTCTTGGCTGGCCCTGTGTGTTCGAAAATAATTTCCAGTTATAGACTTTTTTATCTAGTTTACTTGCAATTTTTTAAAACATATCTAGCTATCGTAGAACTCGAGATATCGAGGTTCGACGCACTATTGCCCCACCCTGTATATCTATTTTCTTATCATTATAAACATAAAATCGAATTATTTTTATTACTTTATATAGTTTTATATAACCCTATTATTAAATAATAAAGTACAATTGATACAATCCAAATGTTTTTAAAAAACTCATGAATCAAGCAATACTTGGAATATAAAAAACAAATAGTAGAAGGCCGAAATTCCCAAAATCGACAAGGGGGATCTATCTATATTCTTAGCATTATATAAATAGCATCATTAACATAATATGTGAGTACATAATCTTTTTACTTTTATAACCTTAATTACTTTATTGACAGTACCCGATAATTGAAATAATCCAACTGATAACGAGGTTAGACTGATGCAAACTAAACAATATCGAAATGGAAAATGCTTTCGATGGGTGAATTCAACACAACAACACAAATCAGTAAATCACTCTTAAAAATTTCTCTTCAAAACCAAAAACGAAAGTAATTACCTCATTTTAATTCATATGTTGATTTATTAGGCGAAATTATGGGTAAAACTAATGTCTATTTTTTTTAAGTTAATAATTTGTGTTCTATTCAGGTTTTTGTGCAAGTTCAATGACAACACCGGCACATAAAAAAAAGTTGTTTGTACATTTGACGTCACCTACCTCCCGACATGTATTTCGACCCGCTGAATCCGAATTTGAAGTCAGTTTGGACCGTACACCCTCGAATATCGAGTAAATTGAAAAACCGTAAAAAATAGCGAAAATTGGGTGTTTCGGTAATAAAAATAATTTTGTGGATCTAAACCAAGCCTAATTTTTATGTATTTCGATCCGCTGAATACGAATCTAAAGTATATTTAGACCATAAGCCGTTTTAAATCTAAGTAAATTGTAAAAAACCCTCGAAAATTGCTAAAAATGGCAAAAAATTGTGATTATGTTGATGAAAAAAATTTTGTAGACCCGGATCGAAGAGGATTTTTATGTAATTTGATTTGCTAAATCCGAATCTGAAATATATTTGGCCCATTAATCCCTCAAAATCTCAAAAAAATCGCAAAAAACCGATAAAATGGCAAAAAATTGCAGTTGAAAAAAATTGAAAATAATCTATGAAACACGATTAAATACGTTTCTTGTATTTTTTTTTGCATAAAATACAAGTTTAGAATCTGAAAATGTGAAAAATTGTAAAATCTATAAAAAATGACGTATAAACAGAATGAAAATTTTTTTCAACAAAATCACAATTTTTTGCCATTCTTAGCAATTTTCGAGGGTTTTTTACAATTCACTTAGATTTAAAATGGCTTATGGTCTAAATATACTTTAGATTCGTATTCAGCGGATCGAAATACATAAAAATTAGGCTTGGTTTAGATCTACAAAAATTTTTTTATTACCGAAACACCGAATTTTCGCTATTTTTACGGTTTTTCAATTTACTCGATATTTGAGAGTGTACGGTCCAAACTGACTTCAAATTCGGATTCAGCGGGTCGAAATACATGTCGGGAGGTAGGTGACGTCAAATGTACAAACAACTTTTTTTTTGTGTGCCGGTGCAATTAATACAGCATCTGCATCTGACATCACACAAAGTTAAGAGTATAAACAGTACACAAAATATTAACATAACCTATTAAGAATTTAAGCCTCCACATCGCCCCCTGGTGGCTAAAGGTAGCACTTTGACGAAACGAGTAATACTCTTTATTTACATTCGTTTGTATAGTTTGTTTGTCGGGGTTTTACTACCGTCTTTTTTTTTGTTTCATCAACGTTTATTCCACAATACGCCGAGGAAACCAGTGTATAATACAAATTCTTGTGTGTACAATTGTCACGTAAGAAAAAACAATCCCCTTTCAGTATTTTCTCAAGAAAGACGGAGTTTGTTTATATCACTAATAGCTGTGGTATCGTGGAGAAAACAAAAAAAAAAGTATAGGAGAAAGCAATATTGATGTAAAAGCACTAACTTCGGCAATGCGTGTCCATCTCAAACCAGAGGACTGTAGTATAAAAGGTATATAAAGATGCAAAGTAATAAATTTTTAGGTAAGGTCCACCTACAAATTAACAAAAAATTGTGCAAAATAGGTGTTAAACTTATTAGTTTTCGATTAATGTAATAATACATATTTTCCTACCCAAGCAAATAAAACGAATGTAAACAAACCAAGAATCAGCTGATCCTTACTCGTCTGAATGCAGCGCCATATGCGCCGTAGTGATTTTAGTTTCCAATACCGAACAACTGTCAATGAGTTGTCAAAAGTTTACGAAAAAAAATTATTATAGGTTTACTGAAAAATTGTATAACAAAACATTGTTCTGTGATGTGCAAGACTTATTTAAAGTACCCTGGTTTCACTTTTTAGAATTCAACAAATAGGTATACACTATCAACTTGTTGTCAGTCAAATGTTTTTTCGTAACGAAAAATAACAATCTTCTCGCCTCACTTTCTGACTCATATACCATACCGGATTCCTTACAAGTTTCGTAGTAGAAATTAGTAATAATTAAAGCTGGTCGAGGTGGCTGGAGTACAGCCACGGTCTTGCGTTGGCGTCACACGTGCCGATTTAGAAGTGATTTACGCTGCAGTCTTATTTGAAAGGTTAATGCGTGAGGTTGTACCTATAAATTATACATAATGTCAAACGCGCCAAAGGGTAAAAAACGACCGTATGCGGACACAGTGAATAAATTTATCGGTGAATTTCCGGATTTATTCTATGACGGATGCAAAATAATTTGTAAAGTTTGCAATCAAGACTTAATGTGTTGGCACAAAACCGATTGCCGTCGTCATATCAATACCGTGCAACATCAAAATAAAAAAAATGGCATGCCTTTGACAACTCAGTTTATGTTTGATTTATTGTTAATGTTAATAGCCTGTAATATTCCGCTACACATACTGGATAAACAACCATTTCGGGAGTTTTGGAATAAATACAATCCCCAGGTGAACTTACCAAGTCGTACATCGTTACGTAGATATATTCCAGCTGTTCGTGAAGACATTGTAAATAGGATTAAATGTGGATTAAAAAATACACGGCTCTGGTTATGTATTGACGAGACGACAGATTGTAAAAAAATTCTATTCCAGTACGTGTACTGGACCCTCTTAAACCAACATTTCTACTTTTACTAGATAGTAAAAGACTAACTGCGTGTACTGGCGAAATAATTACGCGTGTGGTGTTGGAGACAATCGAAAAATATGAATTTTCAACAAGTCAAGTATTGATGTTTGTGACTGATGGTGCCGCGACAATGCGCGTGGTAGGCCGTTCTCTTCAAAGAGACAATTGTAGGTTTTTACATGTTACGTGTAAAGTGCATGCGTTACATCTTGCGGCAGAAACGATTCGAAAATGTTTTCCAGAGGTAGATGCATTAATAGCAAATACAAAAAAAGTATTTCTCAAATCTCCTAAACGGCTTCGAGAATTTCACAGACAGTGTCCTGGTATCCCTGAACCACCAGAGACGATTCTTACACGTTGGGGAACATAGTTGAAAGCGGCTTTTTATTATGCTGAATATTTTCAAGCTGTGATACTACAGTTCAACCCAAACGAGGCTGCAGCTATTAGGGAAAGCCAAACAAACTTTCAAGACGATTCCGTTGAAACAGATTTAAAAACTATTAATAACAATTATAGAGGACTACACGACGCAATAGAAAAATTGCAAAATAGTTCGTTGTCGTTAATGGAATCGCTGCAAATAGCGGACGACGTAAATATACAGCTACAGGCTATAAATGACGAAAAAAAATAATCGCGTTAGTGAAAAATTCGAGAGTGTATTACAGAAAGATCCTGATTTTAGCAAATTAAGACAAATTTGTGATGGTGCATCTACAACTTCGTTGAGTGAGTTCACAGATTATTTTACTTATGCCTGTATTACATCCGTAGATGTCGAACGGTTATTTTCAAAATACAAACATATTTTTTCTCCAAAGCGAACATCGCTGACGGAGACAGCTGTAGAAACATACCCGATGCTATTATACTATAGATCTTCCCCACTTTGTGATGACGACAACCAAACTACTTCATAAATCTGCTTAAAAGGGTGAGTTTTATACAAATTTTTATAAAATGTAACATTATTGTGAAAATTTATTTCCATTTATTGTACTTATTCAAGTATTATGATATGATGTAAACATATGAGTCATATGATGGCTCTGTCGGCCAGGTGACCTCGGCCAGCTTTAGTAATAATGTTGATTGAAATGTTTTTTTTTACAACTAAATTATACAGTGATGGTTATCGTGGCTGTCATAAATACGTGTAACATTTCAGAACACGGCTATTATCCACGGAGTTGGAGTTGAATAAAACCTCAGATACGCTCCTGGTTTATTGTATAATATCATTATCAACATGCATGTCATGTTAAGAATCGGATGTGGTTTACGGTTCGGTGACGAGAGTAACTGAAAGGAGATGGCAAAATAACTAAAACTGCGCGAATATAAAGCGACGACAATAGAAAAACACATACATATTCCAAGAAATGTTGAAAAAGTGATGCCGTGCCAGTCCATTTGCATACCTCGAAACTCCAACGGCTTCCAAATGGATTTTTAATGTTTAGCTTAGTGTAAAACGAGATATCGTTGACTCGGAAAATGTGTTACTTTTCTTCTCTTTATAGGCACATGACTGTAAATTGATGTTGATTTTTTCTTTTTCTTTCTTTTCTGCTGTAACCGATACGCCGGCTTGTGCCCTAGAAATTTTAAGGTTTATACGAGACGTTATGCTCAATGTACTAAACACAGTAAGACTGTAGATACGAGAAATATGATATGCTAGAATGCTTTATTCAAAGTAATAACAATTGTGATATTGCATCCGAAATATATTTCAATCGCTATCCAGAATCCAAAAAGAAGACAACCTAATAAAGCTATTTTTAAGAGTTTAAAAGAAAATCTCATCAATGTCCTTCAACAAGCCAAAAAATTACAACATTGAAGATGCTAAAGAAACTCTATAACTGTAATTGGAATGGCGGTTGCAAATCCTTCAACTTCAAGTCGTTCAATAATTGAAGCTGATTCTGGGATTTCAAGACGTCGAGGTGGGTATTTTGAAGACACACAAATTCAGGCCTTATACAATAAGGAAACAATATCTTCAGCGACGATTGGAGTTTTGCATATGGTATCGTCAAAAAAGTCAACAAGAACCATTTTTCTCTAGAAATGTAGTTTGGACAGATGAATCCTACTATCGCAGTGCAGGAATTTTCAACAGGCATAACGAGCACAATTGGTCTGATATGAACCCTCACCGTACCGTTGACGAGCGATCTCAGGGATGGTTTTAGTGTTTGGTGTGCTGTACGCGGCAATCGTGTTTTAACATATTACATATATCAAGAAAATCTTAATGGCCAACGGTATTACGAAATCTTAAACCAGAAAATTATTGAGGAATTTATGGACAATCTACCCTTAATTGCGGCAAGAAATCAGTTCATCCAACCAACAAATACCAATTTTGGAAATAATTGGATGGGAAGTAACGGACCAGTGAGGTGGTCACCACGATCACCTGACTTAACGCCACTGGATTTTTTCTATTGGTGCCATATTAAAGACAAATTATACAAGAAAACCAGTACCGATATAAATGACCTCAGACAAAATTTTATAAACTGTGTGAATTCGATTTCAAATCTTCATATTTATAATGTAGTTCAGAGTGTTATGAAGAGGTGTAATTTAGGTATCGAACATAACGGACATCAGTTTGAACATTTACTTTAATTTGAATTTTTATTTTGTAATTACTGTATATTACCGACTTTGCTAGTGGAGGTCCTAAAAATTATGCATACCTTTTGTATTCACCGATTTCAGGAAAATATCATGAAGTATGCAAGGTGAAGGGAATAGCCTTAAAACATTCTGCTTTCTAGTTGGTCAATTTCAAAACGCTTTGAGAAGATTTTAAAACTATCAGAAAAAGTTTATATTCTGTCCAAAAATATTAAAAGAACGAAGAAACATGAGGTTATAACTAGAGAAGAAAGAAAAATTATCGTCCAAATTCAACCAAAAGAAAATTTTTAGATGACTATGGCTCTTATGGATATAAGAAACCCAGGCCTGTCTAATTTATTTTATGTTTATTCTGTTAACTATCTCTATAATCATGTAAACATTTATTTGTTAATATTTATTATTATTAATATTATTTATTTCTATGATATCTTGAAATTTATGTATTCACCCATTCTGTAAACATCTTAAATAAAATTTTCTCAAAAAAAGGCGTGTTTCCCACCGTAACAATTGTATTGAACCCCTAAAAAAAAAATCTTATGTATTCTAGACGTCGAGATCATTTGATACCCCACACCATATATGAAAAGAGCCAGACGGGCTCGGAAGAATTTTATTATCCGGTGTGACGCTGCCGGGCCACGAGGCTCCGGGACTGGAGTGGGGCTGCGGGGCCGTGGTCACAAACACGGGGTTCGAGGTAGTCTTTTGAATTTCCCGCCGTTAATGTCCATCATAAAGTTGGCGCCATGCCGGTAATGCAGATCGCATACTTATCGGCCGCCATGAAGTTGGCGCCGTTACTGTGACGTCACTGTCTGGTGCAAGTGACCCTTACACTACTGTAATGTATTATAAAATTAGATATAAATATCTGATTTTTTGGTCTTGGCTTCGAGACGGATATTTTTATTTCTTCAGGTAAACGGACGCCGAATTATTTACAACTATTTCAGAAAAACCAACTAATATAAACACTAATTCCAAAAATGATCATTTAGATAACTAGTGATTGTAAAATGCAGTCTAAAACAACTAATTTTGTTTAATTTTTCATATTTATTTATACATTATTATTAGATTGTGCCAAGAACATGCATAATTTTTCTCATTTTATTCTGTTATAATTCGAGTTATAACAATCGTAAAGAATAAATAAGAAAGCTAATTACTGATGAAACTGTTACCAAATAACCTTTATGAACGTTTCTAATATTTGTCTATTTTTAGAAAATAATAACAGCAATTTGAACCATGTTGTTCGAAATGCTCGCTCTCTGATGTTAAATACAAACATTACTGCGAGCTATAAAATAATTCATGTCGACATGAAACGTTTTTATTAATAATAATTGTTTTCCAATTACATACATTATACATTAACGAGTGTTGTTTTATTGTAAAGTCATTATTTAAAACTAATCAACACTTAACTAACGTATTTATAGCCAAGGATACAATATGAGTAATGGATATAAAATGATTTATAGTAATCGATGAATTCATAAAGTATATTTTGAAATGTTTATTTAACATTTTAATTAGGTCGTTTCCATTTTCATATATCAAACAGATGTTTTACAACACACCGTAACATTTATTTGAATAGCAATAAAAAATATTTTTATCAACCAAACTCGTGAAATTAGTGACAGGTATAAATAAAAGTCGTTTCGCTCTCGACCACGCACACACAAATTTCATTAGATTTACATAGAAAATAAACGTAAATGTTTTATTTGGTATCAAGATGGTGCTTCCACATATACAATACTCCTGCTGGTCCTCCTGATTAATCATCCTTATATGACCTGAGGGGATACGCAAATTTGGAACCGTTGTTTGTCCACCAATAATTCCAGATCTCACATCTTTAGGTTGTTGTTGTGGGAATACATAAAAAATAAGGTGTATTAGCATCCGTGTTTATGTATGGCGTGTTTATGTATGAATCCTTCCAATATATGCACCATCTACACCACCATTACTTTACATTACTACATTATAATATCCAATGTGTGAGTAACAAAATTGATGAAATTAATATTTGGCTTAATAATGTTTTACCAGAAAAAAAATTCCACTGTCGACTTAATATGTTTCTCTGAAACTTGGATGAAATATGAACAAAAGACTTTCCTTAATATAGAAAATTATAAAATAGCAGGCCTTTATTGCCGACAAAAAAAGGCACACGGCGGAGTTGTAATATATTCTAGAAACCGTAGTGATTTTATGGAAGTAAACAATTTGAAAACTGAACAAAAAGAATTGCATTTTGAATTCACTGTTGTCCACAGTAAAAAAAGTAAGTACACTGTTATTTGTCTATACAGAGCCCCTGTAGGCGACACAACAATATTTTTGGACTCCTTCTATGAATTATTATTTGAATTAAACCAATTGCATCATAACAATTTTATTATATGCGGTGATTTTAATATAAACTTTTCAGAAAATTGTAACATTACAAATGCCTTAGAATCGATTTTAAATATATACGACTTAAAAATTACCATAACTGAACCTACAAGAATAACACCTACATCTTCCAAAACTATTGATAATATTTTAACAAATATAAATGCACAATATAATTTACAAGTAATTGATCTGGGTCTCTCAGATCATAAAGGGCAAATTTTAAAAATCGTAAATAAAGAGAATCTGACAAGTGATAATAAATTTACAGAAAAAAGATTATTTACCAAAAAAAAATAATATAAAGTTTCAAAATTTGTTGAAGTCTATAAATTGGTGTACAATAGAGCAATACACTGATGCAAATATGGCAAACGATACCTTCTATTCTCTTTTGCTGGGTTGTTTTCATGAATCATTTCCCACGAAAAAAATCAATATTTCGAAAAGAACTAATAAAAGCTGGCTAACTACAGGCATTCGAATTTCGTGCAAGCATAAGCGCGATTTAATTCAACTAAAACAGAAAGGAAATAAAGGTCGTGATTTTGTAAACTATACTAAATTATACTGCAAGACTCTAAAAAAAGTTATACACGCTGCAAAAAAACTATACCTTAGTAGTAAGATTTTGCACTCTAGCAATAAAATAAAAACTACCTGGGATATCATAAACGATCTTCAGGGAAAAAATCTTAATATGCAAGAACATATAGTGCTATCTGAGAATAATACAGTAATAAAAAATCCCTGTCAAGTAGCAGATAAATTTATTAACTTTTTTTATAGATATTGCCGAGTCACTAACATCTAACTTACAAAGCACACATTCTGCGGAATACTATATTAATAAGATAAACAAAACTACCATGAACTCCCTGTACTTTATGCCGGTTACGGAAAACGAAGTAATTGAAACTGTTAAGCTGTTAAAACCTAAAGAATCATTTGGATGGGACGAAATTCCGATTACATTAATAAAAGAAAACATTTCAGTTTTAAAGAAACCTTTAACGCATATCATAAATTTATCACTTTCCCAGGGGATATTCCCAGACAAATTCAAAATAGCAACTATTAAGCCGCTTTTTAAAAAAAGGCGACAAACATAATATTTCAAATTATAGACCTATTTCACCTCTGCCAACAAACAATTTCAAAAATACTAGAAGCAATAGTAAAAAACCAGTTAGTAAATTATTTTAAAAAATTTAAAATTTTAACGCCATTTCAGTTTGGATTCAAAAAAGATTGTAGCACATCTGACGCTGCATTTAAACTAATAAATTATATTTATAATATTCTAGAAAATAAACACATTCCTATGGGTTTCTGCGATTTGTCTAAAGCTTTTGACTGTGTAGATCATAATATCTTACTAATGAAACTTAACTACTACGGAATACGCGGTACACCAATTTTGTGGTTTACTTCGTATTTAAAACAAAGATCTGCACATATCATACTTTATGACGAATCTCAGGAAATTGGAAAAACTGTTATTACAGAAGCAAAAGATATCAAATTTGGAGTGCCTCAGGGGTCCATATTAGGTCCGATACTATTTTTAATATATATAAATGATCTTGTCGATAATTTTCCTTCATTACAATTTTCGTTGTTCGCTGATGACACCAGTATCATAGTGAATGATGATAATTTGAACGATCTTAAAGTTAAAAGTGAAGAGGCAATGAACGGTATAACAAACTGGTTTCATGCTAACAAACTTAAATGTCGAAAAAACAATGAATATAACTTTTGAAAAACCCCATGCACCAATCTTAGATATAAATATTCAAACTGACTTAGGACAAATAATATCAGCAACTGATACTAAATTCTTAGGAATATATATTAATAAATCTTTAAATTGGTCGACGCATATTTTTGATTTAAATAAAAGACTTGGGCATGCAATTTATGCAATAAAGAACATCAAAGAAAATATCAGCTTTGCAGCGGCACTATCAGTGTATTTTGCATATTTTCAAAGCATACTACAATATGGTGTGGAATTTTGGGGAAACGCAACTTATTTTCAAAAAATTTTAACTACACAAAAACGCGCTGTGCGAGAAATTTGTGGTATTGGCCCAAGAGAATCCTGTAGAACAGCGTTTAAAAACTTATGTGTACCCACTGTAATCAATCTTTATATATATAAATTAGCTATAAAAATTTACAGACAGCGAAACACAATATCGACACCTGCTGATATTCATGATTACGATACCAGATCTAACTTAAAACTAATTGCACCAAATTATAGATATGTCACAAATAGGAAAGGTCCTTTATACTCCGGAATAAAAATTTATAATCACTTACCAAATTCTATTACTTGCATAAACAACGAAAACTTATTCAAAATTAGTCTAAAGAAAGTTTTAAATAATTACGTGTTCTATAACCTAGAAGAATACTTTACTACAACATTTCAACCATAAAAGATTTTCAAAGGGTTTACTTTCAAAAATATTTTTTCCATGCATTGTATACTTATAATGTTTGAACCTATTTAAGTACATATGTACGTGTATTGTATATTAATTAGGATTGAACTTATTTAAGTAAATGCTTTTTCCCTTATGCTTCGATTAAGGCGCATTATGTTATGTAGATATCTATATAAGCATATTTGTATTATTATTGTTGTGTAACAGTAATTTTTTGGGAAATAAATCTAATCTA